>JAWNND010000521.1:1800000-2029747 GCA_035043265.1 Drosophila testacea | reverse complement strand
GTCGGCATGAAATATCTCAGGAGACAGCGCATAAACCACAACAACGGAGACGACAACAACAACAGCGAAACATAAGCAAAGAGACAACTGCGGCATATTGTAATTAAAGTAGAACAGCTTAAAGGACATTCACACATGGACATGGACATGCCGAGGACACCTTAGTTTGCAAGTTTACTTGACTGGCGCCTTTCAGACGATCCACAACTACAACTACAACGACAACGACAGCGACGACATCTTTTGCCTTTTTGCGCTTTTGGGTGAAAATGCCGCTTGTCATGTGATAAGGATAATGAAATCCTTGGCTCAGAAAATATTTGCCTTTGTCTCTATTCACACGTGAGTTTTCCTTTTTGTTTGTCACCATGTGTAAGTTAGCAAAGGTGTGGCCAAGTTAGAGTCGTCTTTGAGTCCTTTGGGGCAACTGACCCGCAACTGGCTGCTATTTTTGTTCGTTTTAGTATCAATTTGGTCACAAGTGTGGTCAACACACAAACACACACTTGCTCGTATTTATGTGAGTGTGTGTCTGCAAACTCTTAAGTCATCAGCGATTTAGATGGGCGCACCTTTCATTACACGTACTCGTGTTAATGTATGTGACCCGCTCAGAGAGTACTTTTGAGGTCAAGGAAATGGCTTCATATTGCCGCTGCTTGTTATGCAATACGGCAGGACCCTGCCCTCTACTGGCGCCAGAACTAATTGCATACTTTTGTGCGCTTCGCATTTTAATCTTAAGGGCAATTTCGCATTTTCTTGCCACGCTCAACCCCCACATGATATGCAATTTGGAAAAGTTTTGCACCCGAAATTGCATGCAATTGCACACATTTACATGATCTCGACTCCCTCAATATGTATTACCCCTGCCCTGGTTACCACAAGAAACCGTCCTGACTTCATAGACCGGACTGATAGGCACAGGCAAGACGGCGATTTCGTTTCGGGTAATTGCGTTTTGGGCGTCTGCGTCGACTTCTGCAGTTCTGCATGCTTCTAGTAGACAATAAGTTGGCAAAGCCCTTAACCAACCCCAAAATGGGCAGAAGTTAAAGCAAAGTGCATATTATGCAGGCCAAAACTGCAGTTTGTCGGAGCAACGGTGTGCTTGCAGGGCAACAAATTAAAAACTTTCATTGATGGCTAACAAACAATGCCCCAGACTGGTTACCATCATCGACATCATCATCATCATCATCATCTTCATTATCATCATCGCCGTAGTCGTCGTCGTTGATTCTTTGTCGTAATTTTGTTGATTTATATAGAAACATGGCTTAGAGTTGGGTTTAACAACCTGCCGATAACAATTAGGGTTATTCACGTGCTCGCAAATAAGGGAGACAACTCAAAAATGCAACTGCATGTTGAACACTGCTTAAAGGTGCAACGTACACCTCTTAAAGTCTAAAATTAAATATCGAAACTCCACACTATATGATTTATTTAAAAAATGAGGGAGAAAGCTCGAAGTAGTACAGAAGAGCAAAAGTGGCTGTTGTTGCATTTAATTAAATATATAATTGTTGTTATGCAAATTTTACATTATTGAACACATCATTTATTATTTATGTTGCATACGTGTTTTTACTTTATAATTTATGATTATGAAGCTGCACACCTCCAAATGTTTGGTTTGCAGCATTGAGAACAATTTCTGTTCGGTTTATCGACTAATTTTCAGAGCCCCTAAGCCCATTGTTTTTTTTCGAACTTTAGTTAAATTATTTCTCGTCTTAATTTTTTTAAAAAACATTTACGTTATAATCGATGATACGAAGCTGACAGAAAAGGAACGATATGTAATTTTTTTTTCAATTGAAGTACTCACTAAGTAGTAAAGTCTTGTCCGATTTTTAATTTGACTTCAATTTTTAGTGGCATCCCAAGATGAAATACTATCTGAAATGTTCAAAACTTATTTTCAATCATTAATACAGAAATATTTATAATGAGGCTTTTGAAAAACGGAGAAATTTAAACAATTTTAAATATACTTGTGTATTTTCTAAAACAAATGGGATTCACGTACGTGAACTCAGAGTTTTATTAAATCTTTCTAAAATTGGTTCAAGAGTTGAGATTTGATATTTGTGTCACCTTAAACCAGCTGGCTGAGGTATTTTGATTGAATTTTGGGCGAATTGCTTTTCTGTGGCACCCCTGTGTATGTTTTGAGATTTCCACATTTCTACGTATATATTGATTATATTCAAAAATTATATTGATAGCCCTAAGGTCAAAAACTAGTTCCGAATGCAGATTGAAGACCGGAAATTTCTGATATCAAATTCTAATGTTCAATTTAATATACAAACTTTTCTAGACTAAACGAAAATCTCTAAAACAAACTTGATCTGTGTAAGATATCAAGGACTCTACATTCCATGTTTCACGAGTCTAGCTCTTTCAGTTTCTAACAATTAATGTAGTTAAGGAAATCTTTTATAAGATCTGAATTTTAGTAGGGATTCACTTGGTTGTTTTTGTTGTTATTGTGGCAGCTATCAGCTGTTGCATGGCTGGTTGCTCTTTAACACACATAAATACACACTGACACATAGAGAAGGAATGAGAAGGGGTGAGATGTAACTGCACATGCATGTGCCATATATGTATGTATAATGAGTTTGACCGGCATTATTTTGCAATTTTAAAAATTTCACGTGATTTTTACAAGCCGGCAAAAAAGGCACAACATAACACAAAAATTGCACAGCAGAAGAGCGAATGAGCAACACGATTAAAGTGTGGGAGATAGGGAGGTGGGGAGGGGTGTGTCGGTGTAGGGGTCGTATTGAGGAGAGCCGAGCGGGAGAATTGAGCGTCGCGTTAACGCTCGGCAGCAGTGTGAGAGCTCGTGTGTGTGTGTGTGATGTGTGTGTGTGTATGGGGTGTCGAAAAAAACGAAAACAAAGGGTGCAGAATAAAAGCAATGCGAGGTAATGAGTGCAAATAAAATGAAATATACGAGTGAAAGTTGAAGTGGTGCCTTTTTGGTAATTCCTTTTTTTGGTCAGCTGAAGCAACACATGGTTGTCGAGGTGTTTAAGCTGATTGCCTTGGCCAAGCCAGAAAGAACAGGAAACACTTTTATAGTTTACCAGGTGAGAAGCACAACACATTGGGAAAGGTTTAAACCAGGGACGCCTCGAAACTTAATTGGAATCAGTTTCAGAAAAATTAAGCAATAATAACTTGAAATAATTCATCTTCTGAACTTTTCTAAAAATAAGCTTTATTTCTTTTTACTCTATACATTGATGTATCTATTGACTTTAGCATTCTTGCATTGCCACAAAAGCCGCAAATTACTGGTAACCTCCAGCTGGAGATGGAGATGGAGCTGGAGATGGAGCTGGAGTTGGAGCTTGCTTGTTGCAGTATCCTTTTTCGTATATTCGGCACTTTGTTTTTATTTCAGTTTTGCCGCTGCAACACCCCAGCAACAGTTTTACTGCTCATTGGCGGTCACAACAATACACAGACACAGACACAGATACACAAACACGCACACAAACACAGAACTCATTCACACACTTACAGGCGACGCAATACGAATCGTGGACTCTGCTCGCCTGCTGACCGGCCTCCATTTTTTTATACATATTTTGCTCTTTGTTTTTTATTTTTTTGTTAATATTTTTTACGTTTTTTATATTTTTTTGTTGTCGATTTTTGCACTGTGTTTCGTATTCGCGCGCATTTTATTTTTGCGTCCGTTTGTACAAATAAAAAATAAATTAAAAAACCATCAAAAATAAATGGCTGGCAACGAAAACAAAAAAAAACTGACAAAAAATGAAATAAAACGAAAAAAATGGCAAATAAAAATAAAAAATTAAGTGCATGCTACTGCCCGCGCTTTTAATGTGGAAAATCTGGTTATTGCCACACACTGCACTCCTCCTTGCCACTCGCCCCTTGCCCCTTGCCCCTTGGCCTTTATCAGTTTGTGTGCCATTGATTTTTAATTATGCTGCACACTTTTGGGCGCTTTCATTTCTGCTCTCTTTATTTTTGGCAATTATTTGCCGAATGAGGCTGTAGGGCGGTAAGAGGGGTGGCAGTTTAAATTATATTAAATAAAAAGTGAAGAAAAACAAATTACAAAAGTAAATATGAAAAACGAGGCCATTAAAACGTTCACGACCCCAAAAAATGCAAAAGGAAAAATAACGAGAGAGAGAAATAATTTTCATTATCAACGATTATGGTTTGACCTTGAGCGGCAATGGAACACAGTTGTTGGTGTTATTATTGTTGTTATTGTTATTATTATATATTGCACTGTAATGGTGTGAGTAAGCAAAAAAAAAAAAAAGCGGACACCGGCTCCGTGTCCGATGAATGAGTTTTAAAGCGGGGGCCTACACGCACAACCCATCTGAGTGTGAGTATGTTTATGTGTGTGCGAGTGTGTGTGTGTGTGTATGTGTGGATGTGAACGAGTTAATAAAGCAGGCAGCACGCACCCCATTGGAATGAGGACACGGTTTACACGGATCTCCGGCTACGGCACCGACTACGACTCTGATACTGACTACGGGTCACACAACATTGTCCTGGAGGATACGTATATGTATGATTGCTTGTGTGTGTGAGTAGTTTGTTTGACATGCGTTGCGTATTTTATTTTATTTCGTTTTTTTTTTTCGGTTAATTTTAATTGATTACTCAATATGCGAAAATTATACGCTCGTTTTCCTTGCGCCCTTTTGTATTATTATTTTTTTTCCGTACGTTTTCACTTTTAACGGAATCTTCTCTTTCCTTTTGTTCGCCCTTTTTACGCTAGTTCATTCATGATTTCCAAATGATTTCATTGTCAGTTGTTTGTTTACAACTTTATGCGAATTTCGGCTCATTTAACTAGTTAAAGGTATGTAGATATTGTGGTCAGTTTATTGGCTGAGTGAAACTTTGGCCATAACTCAAATGTAAGTCGGCAAGATGTTAATCTTTAAGAAACAATAAATGCAGCCAGACGGGTAACTTTCTAAACAAAAGAGCTGCCCCTACCCCAAGTAATAGTTCTTCCAAACTTTTATCCCTGTACTGTCTTTCGTCCTGCAACACTGTATCACGTAGCGTAAATTAAGAAATTCCAGGGCAGGACGAAGAAAGTCAGGTGGAGTAGAAGGCCTTTTGTTGGTCACAAAGCTGTTAAAGGGTTGGCCGTTTAAACTATGTAAAGTGTTTATGAATTTAGTGCTGAGCTGAGCCTGTAATTATTGCCCGTATGTGTGTCCAACCGGTTATCCTTGCCACACCCGACAGACAAGCGTCTATAGACAACAGTCGATAGACAACAGGCGACAACCCGTGGGGCATGCTAACCTAATGAGCATCCGAGGAAAACGCATATTATGCTTATCGTCGCACTTGCATCTCTCGTCCTTTGTCCTTGCACCCTTACAGGGCATTGAAAGGGCTTCGATAAGCAAACGAGCTGAGCTAAAGAGGCAGGGAGACATTTTCATTTTAGGTTAGTTTTCTGGGTTTTTAAGTCAACTTTTCCTGCGCTTAAATCAAAGACAATGGATCCAGTATGTCAGCTTTTGGATCTTGAGGCAAGTATGTGTTACTGAAAATGCAGTAACTTTGCCACTGTCATCGTTAAGATACGAATCTTTATGAAGGTCGCCTGGCATGACTTTACCTATTGAATGTGGCCATAAAACGTGGCAAAACTTTAGATACGTGATAGTTACCTTTTGCCGAAATAACGAAAATATGAAATACAAAAAGCAATCCTTGTTCTGCTTCTTGTTCGATTTCGACCCACTTGTAAGCCTCGGGTTTTCATTTTGGGGTTCGCTTTACTTTTCTTGTCGTAAATTTGTGACAGAAGTAATTTGTGTACGGTCAAGCGCACACACACACACACACACACACACACACACAGTCGACCACGAAAAGATTCAGATACAAATGAACTTTCATAACCACACACATCAGGCTGGGCATGTATCTGTCCGTATCTGTATCTATGTCTATGTCCTGGCCGGGGCATGTGTCTAATTAGTTGTGCGTCTTCACCAGCTGAGCTGAAATGAGGTCAAATTGAATGTTCCTTGGCGTGTGCCATGGATTTGTCTTACCCAAGTTTATGGCCAGGCATTTGCTAAGCGTTTTTGAGGTGCGTCGGGTTAATTGAAATGCCCACCACACAGTTCTGGGGGCATTCAAATTTAGATTAGTCTAGCATTAGATAATTTTCTTGTGACCTAGCCCCAGGCACCAGCTCTCCTTGTCCAGTTGCCAGTTGCCAATTCTCAGTTCTCAGTTCTCAGGCCAACTCACTGACCAATCATTGTCATGGCTAATTGAAGCTAATGCGTGAAATCTTCATCTACGTTTGAGGCGTTACGCAGACAAGAATGAGGGGAGAAGGAGAATGGAGCCTAAGGGTTAAGAAGTCAGCATGTCAGTCCGTCTGCTCGGCTTTTTGTTGACAGAAATTATGCAAATTTAAAGCAATTAAAAATTCTTGCTAATTGACTCAAGCGTCGCTGGAACATGCAGCTTCAGTCACGTTAACGGATTGGCAAACAAAAAAAAAAACAAAAAAAAACAAGAAAAAACAAATATGCAAAAGAGAGGCGGGTCTGGTTGTGTATCGGGATATGGACAGGGCTGGACAAGGCAGGACAGGGTTGAGGGCAGAAACACATGTGACAGGCAGTCGAATAGGCAGGCACACAGAAGGACGACGACTACGACTAATTAAATTAAACACTGACACTGAAGCGGACTGAAGCGGACTGTAAACTGCAGACCGGCAACGACGGCAACGGCAATGGCAACTGGGTATTAACTTATTTTTCGAGCAATTAACTTTTTAGTGGCGCTATACATCGCACAAACAGCCAAATAAAAATCAAATCAAAGAATTCCCATTTCCATATCCATGACCATGTTCACATGTGTGCCCAGCACCAACTCCAGCCAAAAGAACCCAACCCAAACCCAGTTCAAATGATTCGCACAAAGAACGAAAAGTAGCTCGTACCCTTACTCATACTTAATCCCTATTCCAACCCCCGCCCCTTTTGAAATGCCCACGAGTCATTCATTCTGCATTATGCAAAAGTCGACAAGTGCATGCGTGCAAAGTTCCTTTTTGGCGAGCTCTTTAGCCCCGTGGCTATTTCTATGGCCATAAAATTCGCATGCTTATAGAGACTATCAGCATCAGAATCAGCATCAATCATTAGCCTTCTTCAGACCAGTCCAGTCTAGTTACTGACCAGTCTACACAATTCATTCTACATTGACTGCTTGCCTTTATGTCTGTATCCTATTCGTTTTCATTGAATGCCAAATGTTCCAAGAGATTTCCCGTTTCATGCCTTAAAAATAATATATATATATAATGCTTTTTTTCTTTAATTATTTATTTAGTTTATAATTTTTGTTGGAATCATTACATAAGATTTTTTGATTCTGATTTTTAATTAATAATAATCAAATTAATTATAATAAGTATATTTAGATATAAATATTTCACAGAGAGAAAAAACGTGCTAAAATTAAGTGCAAAATGCCTCGAAGTTAGTATATTGAATTTTTAAAATATATTCCTGATTTAAGTACAAATTACTTAAAATAAGCAAATACTTAAATCAAGTATAAATAGTCTAGTTCTGAGAAAAAGTAATCTTGAATCAAGTACAAGTCCAATTTTACTAAATATGAGTGCGCAAATTCTTAATATAAGCTTTGAACTCGGGTCTAACCCGACCAATGGCTTTAATAAAACAATCCAATAGGCTTATCATGTTATGTTAAACTATGACTATATGCGGATAAAATGGCAGTAACTAAGCAATAAAATTCTCAAACAGGCCTAAGATATTCGGTTCAAGTGCAATATTTCTTTAGGAGCCCTGATAATCAAAATATTTGCCAAAAGCAAAATAATAGACTGTACTTGGATCAAGTATTTCATACTTGGCTTAAAAAAATCCGAGATTACCGAACTTCTGAAATCGTTTCGGATTTATTACAGGCTAAATATTAATTTTTTGTTCTTTATATATGTATTCCTCAGACTGTTAAACTTTATAACATATTCAATGTAATAAATTATAGTTGAATTTTGTATATAAAGAAAAATATTCGTCAATATTTACACCCTGGTGAAAAAGCTTACGACAGACAAAGAGCTTTGGAAAGGACTGCTGGCTAGGAAAAGTAAAAAGAAATTAATGAATTAATTCGAGTTTGAAAAGTACTAAAGACTTCGTACACTTGTAGATACCTATATTCTACATTCAAATAAAGACAGCTATATGATGTTGTAGTCCGATATAATACAAAATTAATCAGGATTAAACATTAATTAAACATTCATTCTAAAGCGCAGAGTCTGTTTTTATATTGAAGGGCTAATATTGCAGACAGGAAATTTCATTTGAGAAGTGCCTTTTTCTATTGAATAGGTGTGTAGTTCAGTGTTCCAATACAATTTAAATGAAGCAGCAATGAACTAATACTTGGGTATCGTTGTGGACGGCAGTCCACGCTTGTGACGAAACATCATCAAGAGATGCGATAGGAAACTCGCAGTATATAAAGGATAAAAGTATAATAAGCTCCAATCGTCGATAGGGAAATTATACTGGTAAAATAATAAATATATAAGTTACGTAGGCAGTTTTTAACAAATAGTGTTGTTTGTTTTTTGGTTATTCATATTACATTTCTTTGTATCCATTACATTAAGGAATTAAAGTTTACAGCAATACACAAAAATTTACGATTGGGTGTTGAATGCTTATTCAAGCCCCTTCGTTTGCATAAAGACGTTTTTATTCTATGGACTTCCTTTATAATTATTCAATAGCCCTGGGCCACCATGAAAGAGGATGTTCTACCAAGGCTTATAAAGAGTCTAATTTTTGTTAAAAGTTGAAATTCTTAACAATTTATTGAAATTAGTAGAATTGTTGGTTAAGAGAAAATATCAAGTCTAAATAGGTTTTCTTAATTTTATTTCTGTAAAAGTAAAAAGTAATATAGTATATCAAGAATCCCCCGTGTTGGGTCAACAAATTTAAAGCATCGCCTGCTGTTCAATAATTAAGATAAGGGAGTCAAAAATCAGATCGCCTGGGGGTAGCTGGCAGTTCGGACAGTTGGTCTAAGTCTCAGTCTCAGGCTGCCTGCCTGGTCAAGAGGCAAGTCAAAGTTTTGAAGTTCAGTTGGTCATTGAAGGCAGCTCGTTTCCGCTTATTTACATGTTTATGCCCAAAGACAAGGCACAAAGGATTACCGTGCACCGTCTCCCACTGACGACTCAATATCAGACTTCGGCGACGTCGTCATCGTCGTCATCGTCATCGTCGTCGTCCTCCTCGCACATGTTGTAATCAAAGAAATTAGCGGCACGATACGTGCAGCGGGCCGTGGCGAGTGTGAATGGATGGTTGGTTGAATTGAGCTGAGTTGAGCCGAGCTGAGCTCCAAGAAGGGTTGTGAGTGACCATCATTTACCATTTCCATTTCGTCCTTTCCCGTAGGATATTCAAATTCAACGCAGCGTGCGACCATTGCCAGCACCCTTATTGATGTGACGATGCTTAAAGCATGTTTGTACATTGTCTTAAACAGTTTGACTTTTAATTTACAACCAAGTTGGTCAAGCAAAGTACATTCTATACTGAATGTACTTACGCCAGGCACATTTTAATTACAAAATGTTGAAAATCTGTCAGAAAGATTCTCTTCTATCGTAGGTAATTGAATCTTACTTTAAGATCCTTTCGCTGTAAAGGCTCACTCCTGCAACCGCTCGACTGCGACACATATGCAATTAACCCGGGGCGTTAAAGTGTAAAATATTTATTAATAAATAGCACACACGCCTACTAATTGCCACAAAGGCAACCAGCTCCGTCGCATCGTTGCCTCAAAGAGAGTGTTTTTCCAGCCATGAGACGACGCACAGGACCTTAACGAGGTCCAGGCCTAAGTTCAAAGTGCCCAACGCTACCACACGTGGTTTTTTTTAATGTCTGCTACCTTAAAATGTTAATGGAAAATCAATAATTACGCATCTTGGAAATATTAATAGGTTCGCTTCATATACGCTGCCACAAGACACGAAGGAGAGGAAAGGAAACATCTCATTAAGAATCTAATTGCAATTTGAACGGATTTTAAATGCAACCCATTATGCGGTCTATTATAATACTTGATAATGTAGTTTAAGTGCAATTTAATTTGTATTCAGGCTGTCAGCTGTTCAAGAAACATAAAACTAATCAGTATGCAAAAAGGGTCGTTCCACTGATTTAGGTTTGCTTAAAAATTATCTAAAGCTAATCGAAAACCGTTCATGGAATCCTACCATTATATTATAAGTTTATTCAAATTGATTTACATTTACATTTCATATGAAAGCAACATTAATAAATAGCGGAATTTAATATTATAATTTAAATTTACCGTAAAGGTTTTTATATTCAACTATCATACATTTGGATTTATACATAAAATAAAAAGATAAAAACATCGATTTCAAATTCCGAAAGAAGCGCCTGTATCTTAATCCGAAAAAATATATATATATTTTTTTTTTAGACAGCAATCTGGATTAGGTTCAGGCTCAGGGGGGAAGTAATGTAAATAGTTCGCTTCATAATTCGGATCAGTTAACGCAAAAGACTCGAAAGAACCTTTTCTTCGAGTTTTCGTTTAGGAAAGATTTGCAGCCGTGGTTGAAATGAAACTAATTCACATTTAAATATAATATCTAGATATATATTTGAGATTATCTAATATTACGTTTTCGCGGCTCAGTTTTGCCCAAGATTGAGAAGTTCATTTTGTTGACAAAGCTATTGTGTTGATTTCATTAATTTAGTTAACTTTTCAGGTAACTTTGATGGTCAACGTATTTTCCACTCCCATTATTTCTATCTTTGCATCCCTTTGTGACACGCAGAATACTTTTGACTGTTGCAAATAAAATTTTAAAAATATATTTTATGTTGCAATTCTTTTTACCTTTGTTTTTAGTGCGTTTACGTTTGTTGCAATAGGAAACATGAAAAAATTTGCTGTGTATTTCTATTATATGTGTATAAATGTTTTTTATGTACATATATTTGCATCAAAAATAATTGCATTGACACATGATTCATAGCAGACTTTTGGCTCGTTTGGCTTTAGTTGCAGTTGCCTGAATGCATCGCTGCATTTGGTAGCTAAAGAGGGAGATGAGAAGATCGGGAAAGAAAGGGAAGGAATGGGGGTATTCCCACTAATTGACAATAGACCACACGCACTTACCACACATGGGTTTTGGCCAAACACAAGGAAGACGCGACTGTCGGCCCAAATGCAGCTAAGCTTCGAGTGGTTGACGAGTTTGGGACTCGCGACTCTCTGGCAAAGGCAAATAATTTTAATTAAATGAAAAAGAAGCGAAACGAGGAAGTCCGTTGCATGTGGCATGTATGATGGGGCATGGCCAGCAGGCTGGAGCAGTTGCACTTAAGCGCCACTCCAGCGCTTCAATCCGACATCCCAGTGAATTGGCACTTGTTCGTCAACGAACCAAGGGCCGTACCGAAATGCAATGCCTGACCTCGACTCCCTCCTCGTCTGCTGCCTTTGCATATTTGTATGTAAATGCAGCCAACTGGGCATATGTGTGGGAGTGTGTGTGTGTGGGGGTGTGGGGGTGTGTGTGTGTGACTATGGGTGGGCGTGTGTCCTTTGTAAGAATTCATTTGCAACGCGAAACTTTTTTTTCAGAATTTCTAACGCCGCACACTGAAAGTCGCCAAAGAGCATCAGTTGAAGGGGCAAACGAAAAAAGGGGGCAGACACGAATGGGGTAAGGGGTTACGCTTAAAGAGAGGAGAGGGTAACCAAACATGGCAAAGAGGTAAACTGCACTTAAACTGCAACGAGAAAAAATGCCAGTCGCGAGCTGAAACTGACCAAAAATGCACTCAGCGCCCAAGGCGGGGATCATGTTTGGTAGCAAAGAAGGGAGGCAGGGAGTAGGCGGCGACGTTTATATGCAAAAGATAAAGAGCAAGTGCACACACACCCTCACCCACACCCTCACACACACCATACTGCCTAACTGTTTGTTTTATGCGCTCATGTGCGCCGCGAGAGTTTGCGAGTTTTGCCAAAATGCTGGTGAGTGCAATTTTGTGAAGTTTGCATGTTGTTTTTGCCCCTTGTTGTTGTGACTGCTAGTGCAGTTGCTGCTGTTGAGCGATTTTGATTGAAAATGCTCTCACACCCCGAACAACAGCCGGACGGAGGATGCGTTACGTATCCGCCAGCAAGGCGCTTTTTCCGAGGCCTCTGAGACAATCGTTGCAGCTCGCATTCGCCTCAGCATCGAGCTCGGATTTTGACTGCATCTGGTACAAAAAATTTAAAATCAATTTGCAATTTATGCGTTTCATTGTAGCCACCGACACACCGACACTTGAGACTGCTAGTTAACGGGTCGTATACGCGATGCTCCTTTTCGGAAAAATTTTGAGGACCCTACAAAGCTGAGCCTGAGTCCCCAATACAATAATAATAACTATTACTATCATATTTCTAACTTCGGCATGAAAGGTGTATTTATTTAACTGCACATTAACAGCGTATAAAGGAAATATTTTTCTGTGCTTTATAACCAAAATATTGCAACAAATAATCTTTTAATTGTGACTTAAACTTAAGAAACCCTGCAGTATTATTTTTCAAAAGCTTGTAGGATGTCAAAAGTTTTGTTGGAAAAATAATAGACCTATTTTTAAATAATTTAAATTACAATATCGAAAAGTAAGTAGAGAAAGTTCATTCATATTGTTCAAGCATGAACATATGGCAGTCATTAACTATGTCCCGAAAACACACCGAAAGAGTGAAGGGACTATGAAATTTGATCTAAGCAAATGTATAAATAAAAATGTAACTCAAAAATGCACTTGTAACCCAAAAATGTACTTGTAACCTAAATATGCACTTGAAACCTAAAAAAGGGTCACTAATGTAAATTATAGGAACGGCTGGAAAGGTAAATAGACATGTATGCAGCAGATGTCAGGCGTCCTTCCAATGACTGGAAGCGACTTAGAAATTAAGATTTTCATATTAGTTACGTAAGACTAGGATTTTAAGAATAAAGATTAGTTCAGATTTTGTACTCACTCAGCTTGGTTGTGTCCATTTCACATATTCTAGATTAAAAATTATTCTACAGAAAATATTTTAAAAGTTTTAGTTATGCTGGTCTAGTTAATCGCAATTTGCGCCATAAATACATGGTTCAAGCAATTAGAGTTGGTCTATTTCGAAATATCTAAAATGTCATAAATTAAGCAACCTGTAGTTATCTTGTTTTGTTCGTCACACTCTTTTGCGTTAATTTTTTTCTTTATTTTTTCATTTTTTTTAATCGAAGAAAACGACGGCTGAGAGTTTTAAGGAATGTACAAAGAGTCTGCTCTTAGTTAAATAATATGCCGTAATGTTACCGAAGCAGTTAAAGCATACCTGTTAACGCTCAAATGGGAAGTCCTACCCCGTTGCAAGCCGATCATCAGTTCCGCTTATAAGAACACGAATAGCTTTATGGATAACTTCAAGCTCGAATTATCTCAGAAAGATAGGAAAAAGTTTTACCTAGCGATGGGAAATACTTTAATTACTTTATTTGTAATTAATTTTAAATAATAAAGTTGCACTTTAATTGTACCTTTTTATACCCTTGCAGAGGGTATTATAATTTTGTCACGAAATGTGTAACGCATTGAAGGAAGCCTCACAGACCCCATAAAGTATATATATTCTTGATCAGGGCGACGAGCTGAGTCGATATAGCCATGTCCGTGTGTCCGTCTGTCCGTCTGTCTGTCCGTCTGTCCGTCTGTCCGTCTGTTTCTATGCAAACTAGTCTCTCAGTTTTGAAGCTATCTTGATGAAACTTGGTACAGGTCTGTCTTTTTGCTGCACGCAGCACATATGTCGGAACCGGCCGGATCGGATAACTATATCATATAGCTGCCATAGGAACGATCGGTTGGAAATAAACATTTAGTATGAAAAACTTTTTTGTTTCTCAACATATCTGAACCAAATATACACATTGTGTGTTTAATTAAGTTCTAAACAGGCTGACTAAATTTGGTGTAAATCGGACTACTATATCATATAGCTGTCGTAGGAACGATCGGTTCGAACACAACATTTAGTATGAAAAACTTTTTTGTTTCTCAAGATATCTCAACTAAATATACACATTGTGTGTTTGATTAAGTTTTAAACAGGCTGACCAAATTTGGTGTAAATCGGACTACTATATCATATAGCTGCCATAGGAACGATCGGTTCGAACACAACATTTAGTATGAAAAACTTTTTTGTTTCTCAAAATATCTCAACCAAATATAAACATTGTGTGTTTGATTAAGTTTTAAATAGGCTGACCAAATTTGGTGTAAATCGGACTACTATATCATATAGCTGCCATAGGATCGATCGGTTCAAATTTTTAAAAAATCTGACGTCTTACACAGGGCACTGCAAGGGTATCCAAACTTTGGCGCGCCAAAGTTAGCTTGCGCTATATTTTTTTACAAGGTAAATCTAAAGAGAGAAATTTCAGAACAATTCGAGACTTAAAGCTGGAATTTGCTTCGTATGTGTAACAACATTCGGAGTCGTGCTCGAAAAACTTTTCCTTTTAGGCTATGTCTGAGATTTATTCGTTAATTGCTTGGTTAGGACTATTCAAAAATGATGCGTAGTAAGCTTCATTTGTCGTTTGACCATCCACGAAGCTGATTCCACATGAATCCCAGAAACCCATAACCATTTTATCTCTTCTTCTCCTTAAAAACTCAAGGACATTATTGCTTCTCGGGCTTTGTACAAGAACAAAGTAAAAACTGGCTTCTTAATTGTTTAACTTCATATCTTTAATATCTCAATCCAACTAGCATTGAATTACTTTGTTAAAAAATGGCTCGTTTTACCTGCTTGAATGATATACACAAATTTCATGCTGTGAGTTCAATTTACAAATGTTTATCATTATCTGCTTTTTGTGAAATTGATTTTTTTGTAATTTTTATTTTTGCCTTGTTACTATTTGCATTGTCATTGTGTTTGTGCTTACTCTTGTATTTGTGTTTGTATTTGACTTTTGAAAATTTTTTCGATTAGCTCACGTTAACCACCCGCCCTCGTCTTTTTACCCTTAATGCTTGTTTTTGTTATAACTCAAAACATTTTTGTTGTTTGAACCGCTGAATGTCAAACCAGTTGAACTTCCATTCTGGCGTTGTTGTTGTTGTTGTTGTTGTTGTTGTTGTTATTGCTGCTCTTTTGTGATGCTTGCCAAATTGTTGTTGTTTTTTGCGATTAATCCTCGGCAATGGCAGCCACTTTGGCGCACATAATTGAGGTTACGTTCGGCTGCACAAATTGCCAGTATTAATTGATTATGGACAAAGAGGGGAGAGAGGAGGAGGAATTGGTATGATGTCATCAGCATCATGGGTTCATCCGAATAAAAAATGTAATAATCGGATTTTCATGGCTGCATTTTGGACCGTATGTGGCACATTTATTGTTTGACGCGCAACCCCCAAAGGAATTTCTCTAGATGGTTTTGGTGATGAAGGGAGAGGAGGAAGACTCTGCCGAAAGTTTTATATTGTCCATTGACTGTACTGACCTGGACAACATGGCTCGGTAATATCAAAACGCGACATTTGCGGCACGCACAGACCACAGAATTGCGACACCTCCCCTCCCCTGATATTCGTACAACCAACAACAACACGTTTTGGCAGCAGGAAATCCACCACCAAAAAAAAAAAGAAAACCAAAAACCTATACTAAAATGCACAGCATCTACTGTAACATGTGTTTCACTTTTTATGCCACTTTTCTACTGCAGAAAGCTCGTCTCATCATTTTTTAACACCTCAGATTTATGGATCGTCAGTTAATTGTCTCTCAATTGTAAATTGTCCATCTTGTCCAAGTCTGTCGGCCCTCAAGGCGACACTTGGGTGTGACATAAACATGAAAACCAATTTTGGAACTCGCATTTTTTATGGCGAAGATGATGGCCAATTGCTCAATTTAACTTTTTTCATATTTGTTTCGCTTTGTTTTCTTACAAGTTAATGACAAATGTTTGGCTTTTTATTAGGTGCTGCATGTAATCCCCACATTTAATTGTGTCCTAAGACTTGTGACAATTGCTTGACACGCTGGCGATAATACTTAATACAGCTAATGGGGAATAAGTAGGTTGGTTTTCGGTATCCCATCTAACTGAAATTCACAGACTTGAAGAAAAAACGAGCGGACTCAAAATGGAATAACTTTTCTTACCTTTAATATGTATCACAGATTCAATGTATTAGAATCATTTCCCTAAGGATCTAAGTACAACATAAGATAGATTCACACTTTACTTGAGTTTCCATACCTTTAACGGTATTATTTACCGTAAATTTTAATTTTAGCCTCCAAGAATTGAGCCAAACTTTGACTAAGTCACTGCATCTAATAATAACCTTTTTATCCTCTAATACCTAGCCCTGTCTTTGGGTGGGGTCGATGGATGCCTCACAGATCCCATAAAGTTAATGTATTTTTGGTCAGGGCGACGAGCTGAGTCGATATAGCCATGTCCGTCTGTCTGTCCGTCTGTCCGTCGGAACCGGCCGGATCGGATAACTATGTCATATAGCTGCCATAGGAACGATCGGTCCGAAATCAACATTAAGTATAAAAAACTTTTTTGTTTCTTGAGATATATCAACAAAAGTCACACATTTTGTGTTTGATACAGACTTATATAGCCTGACCAAATTTGGTGCAAATCGGACGACAATATATAGGAACGATCGAAATCCACATCTAACGGCTTATACAGGGCACTGCAAAGGTATTCCAAAATTTTGTTTGATTTTTGAAAAAACTTCCCATTGATTGTCCGATCGAAATGAAATTTTTTGGACAGTTTCAGACTGTAGTGTATTTTATATGTTTCAAGGCCTTAACATTAAAGCTAGTCTTTTAATAAGACTTTGAAATTTTATATTTAAATTTACAGCGGTAAATACGGCAGTAGGCGTGTCGAATTTTAAAACAAACCTAATCTATGCAAGATATACATAGATGAGCATACATACAAACTTTGGTGTCTCTAGCTCTTATAGGCTCTGAGATCTCGGTCTTTATCGACTCAGCTGTTGATGTTGATCAAGAATATATGTGCTTATGGATTTTATTCATTAAAACACCGTTGAATATAGTCTTATATAATACATACTTCTTCTCTACGACTAACAGGTGTACTAGAGCTGTGTTCTTATACTTATTTAAAATATAGGGTCTAAGAAATAAGTGTTCCTTTATGCCTGTGCTTTATATATATTTGTGAGTGACATGCCGTAAGCCGTTTGAAGACTTTCCTGCTCTATATATTAAATTAAAATTACATCTCTGTAACAGTCTGAAAAACAAGCTCGGAAGGAAGAAGAAGAGACGCTAGCGATCAAAGCTTAAAGGAGTTATATTTGTGTGTGTATATGTTTTTTACACGGTAAGTGCAGGGTTCCCTGCAGTACACTGTGGTCTCTTCGAATATTTTTTAGATTTTGCTTAAATTGTACATCTTAACCTGGGAAATCGAGTATTTCGGTGAAAGAGTTAATTTAGGTTCTATGCATCCGTACATACATAATACTTATTCAATATACTTAAATCTTACTTAAATTTTTAAGATATGATATCTTTCTTTTGTCAAATTTCCCCAACTTAAACAAGCACGTGACGGTAGCAAAAACTTCCCCTTGCCTATCTGTACCTAGCAACCCTTGAAAGTAGATAGCCTCATAATTTTCATTTTCTAATCAGCATATTTTCGTCAGCTCTAAAAGCGCCATCTATCGGACGTTAGACAAGTTACAGCAAATGTCGGTAAAGTAGTTGCCATGAAGCGGATAATTTAAGAGAAACTACGCAGAAATAATCTAACTGCAGCTCTTAAGCAATGGCTTGGAGGGAGGATTGGCCAAAGTGAGCCACCCCTTGGCCAGCTCTTTATAGGGTGGAAGGGTGGCAGGGCTGCCAATCTATTGCAATTCCTACGCACAGGCGAAAGGGAGGCGGGAAGTGGGAGGCGTAGGCAGCTCAGGACTACGACGATGACGAGGACGACTAAACGCCATGGCCGACGATGGCAAAATGGAAGCCTGGCAACGGAATGGCCGACGAAGCAGTGTCGGATTTTCATTGTTTAGCTGCAGAATACACTCACACTCACACACACCCACGCACACCCACGCAAACCCACACATTTATGCATGCAAATACATAGATACAAATACAGTTACATAAAACTACTCTATCTACACACTGATGTAGATAACTGTCGCTGTATTGCGCATGTGCATTGTGGCAGGCGGCATGTGGCATGTGGCATGTGGCAAGCGGTAGGCAGCGGTGTGCGAGGCATCTCTGCCGACTTCATAGCAGCAGGTTCATATTGTTGGTCCTTAGTAGATACAGTTATAAACATAAATTGGAAAATTTTCCAATGCAACAAACAACTTTAGCTAACATTCGATTTATACAAATACTGATGAGGAAGTGAGGGGATTGAGAAATATAGAGAGAGGAAGTGAGTACATTCTGTGGCTTGATTTGGGCTGTAGCCATATATTGATAGACAGAACAGTGAACAATGGAAAAGCCCGTAACCCACACAGGTTTGCAGTAATTAATCATTTTTATGGATTATTAATGGATTTGCATTGTGTTTTTTTGTTATATTTATGTATTTGTTCTTGTTTTTATTAAACTGACGACGTCTCATTTAGTTATTTAAATTGCAAATTGATGGTGATTTGTTTTAGAGAAAGGATTAGTGGCTTTTATTGAATTTCGCTTAAATGCATATCAAGTAATGCCAATTATGAATTATCGCTCTTGTCTCTGCCAGACAGTCCTGTTCATTGATCATGTTCCTGCCACAAGCCAAACACGCGTTACACGTTCTCAAACGGGACCTTATAAAGGGGTAAGGATAAGGGGCAAGTTGTAAGAGGCAAGGACACGAAACCAGACTGACAACAATGCCACTGATAGGCCATAAATGTGAAAATAGAGTTGCAACCAAAGCAGAGACAGTAAAAATGCCACAAGTACGAAAAAATGAAAACGCAGAAAATGAAGCATACACAAGTCTTATATACCCTAAGAATGACTATATCTTTGAGCACAGAATAATCTTAGTTAAAGATTAAAATTATTTTTAATATTTGAAAATACTTATAAATTAATTATCTAATGTCTAACCAAAAGAAATTGACTCATGTACATTTATTTCAGAACGTTATTCTATAAATCACAGATTGTAGTGTCGTTTTATATATATTAATACATATAGCTTAAGAGATAAAATACATCAAATAATAACTTTAATATATAATATATAATAATAACAAAACATAGAATGTGGAATATATAATATACAATTTAAGTTCGAACATAAGACGTACAACTTATTGGATAGAATAGTAACTATTAACATTGATCATAATGAATAAATTTAATAAATTATTGAGCATAAATAATAATTAAATAGATTAAAAGAAATATTAGAAAAATTATACCCTTTGATTGTTACATGTGTACTTGTACAACTGTGGATTCATCTTGTTCAATGATAGGGTATAGAAAACCCGTCGCAAACTCAACCCTCTTTCATCTTTTGTAGTTTCTTTCTTTCAAATAGTTCCTTTTTATCTTTATTTTTGTCTAGCCGAGAGTGTGTTTGCCTCTATCTGCCTATCTGTTTGTCTGGCTTAGCTGTTTCCCCTTCTTGTGAGTTCATTCGACTGTCTGAGACAATATTTGTGCGATGCATACATTAGGTCAAGTCAAGGGGATGGGAACTCGAGGCAAAGTTAGAGGAAGAAGATAAAAAATGCAAATGAAAACCCTTTTCCTTTTACTGCTTGCTTTAATTGAAAGGCATTCTTAAGGAGAAACCCGAAATGAAACTAACACCGCGCTCCAAACTTGAGTAAATAGAGAAAAGTAAGTATATATTTTAGATTTTAACTGTGAACTCACTCAATATACTTGACTTATTCAGGAACTCATGCCATGGGTAGTGCAAATATTTGTAACTAGCATGAAAATGCAAATTGAATTCCCCATCCAAGACACGACTCCAATCTAACATGGCGTCTTCAGCAAGCAGCCATGGTCAAAAAGTCGCAGCTGCCAAGGGATGGGGTTAGGGTTGAGGTTGAGTAAGGGATGGGTTAAACGAAATTCGAACCCCAAACGACACCCGCATGCCAACTTGGGATAGTTGTGACTTTTGTCTGGTTTGCTTCTGACATGGAAGAGAGGGGATAGATCGATGAGAATGGGTTGGATGGCAGGTGCCAGGCTGGACTACCCTTGTCCTGCAATGTCCTGCATCCGTTAGACATTGGGTCTGGGTGCAATAAAACTTATTTCCTTTGGTTGAACACACAAACCTTCAAAAAGTCTACAGCTTTTTAAGGGCATCTGTGTATGTGTGTTTTTGTATAATTGAATGCTTAGGAAATTGAATAGTTTTAGTTGTTAGTTGGCAAATAAGCTGCTTCCCAAAAAGGAATTGAGTCTGGCATGAAAAACAGAGGAAGAAACTTTTCAATTTTCTCGCTTATGTTGGTTTTCATGCTTTTATTTGCATCACTCAAATTTTTCTGGACCCGCCTTTGTTCGTCAAAGTAATTAGTAAAACTCTGAAGGACATTCTCATTTCTGTTAGTCCTGGCTTTTGTTTCCATCATCATGCTGGGAAGGGACTCGGTCTTTTTCTATTTTCATTATGTGTACACGGAGCTTATTTGATTTCTGCATGTAAATTAGTCGGCTGAGGCCATTTGTTGAATAAATTCAAGTTCACTCTTAGTAAACGGACAACGAACGGCCCGAAGAAGCCAAAAAAAACTGAAAGCTATTTACACAAAAACATGGTACACACACTTTGCACACACACACACACCACACACAAGTAGCCGGAGCAGTCGAGCAGGGATCCAAGTGATGATGCTAAGCGTGTAAACCAAGCACAGGTCCTTAAACAGGCGAAGCATGATGCAAAGTTGTCAACGTTTGGGAGAAGGCAGGACGAAAATGTTGACGACAATGACGACCGGGACGAGGAGCTCAACACAACGACGGCGCCATGGCGCAGATTATAATTTCAGAAGCGAGGAGCAAAGGAAACACGGTTACACACAGGGGGAAGGACCTTCATTATGAAAGTTGCTGTTTTCATTATATTCTTGCTTTGACTGAACCATGAAGGAGCACAGAGACGAGCTGGGGGTTGCCACATCCTGGCAGTAGCAACCCAAACAACTAATCTACATTTAAAGCAGGACGAGTAGAGAGTGTATAAGGTGGGGGTTATACTGTAGCTGGCGATGTACGTTTTATTTTTGCACCCTGAAGGCATTTGCCGAAAGGATTCATCTTACGACATCAGTGACCTCAGCAACTGCGCACAAAACATGCGGCAGAAACTGGAACTGGAACTGGAACTGGAGGTGTACCTAGGAGGTTGGGTAATCATGTGTGTGTGTGAGATGAATGAGGTCTGGGGACTGAGAACTGAGGACTCAGGACTCAGGACTTAGGACTGGGAACTGGGTGGATGCTGCTTTGTTCTGTTTCTCTAGTGCAAATATAAGTTTGCCATAATGGCTGCCAACAACAGTAGCAAAAGGAGACGACTTTGGGGGAGCATTGCTGCTTGTACCTTGGGGTACAATCTGCCACAAATACAACATGCAACCAACCCCAGACCAAAACCCAAACAACTTAGTCTCCCCTGCTTCTTCTGTCGTCAGTTCACATGTTTTGAGGGTGTCAAAGTTGCGGGCGATGAGTATGTTGAGGGGAGCATGAACTCGCAGGTCAGATCTCGCACATCTCCGGAGTCTCTCCGAACTCGCATCTTTTGCTGGACAACGCCGTCACGTATCCAGCGCCGAGAGCTTCTCATTTATTTTACTTAATTGTCAAGTTTAAATTTTGAAAGGGTTGTCAGCGGACCCTCCAACCCTCCGACACACTCTTCTTTCGTTGTGCTAAAAATTTCGTTACGCTTTTGCTTCGCTGCATCGCTGGGTTGTCAGGAGCAGATTGAGGAATAGCATGGTGTTAAGGATAATGAAAATATGGACAAAGAGTGAGGCAACTCAACTGCACAGCGTACTTGCCTTAAAATTACATTTCAAAAATGTTTTGATGCTTTAAACATTCTAATTGGGGAGTGCAACTATTCCTTAGAACGATTCCAATCATTTTGACTTGGATTTCTTAAAGAATATGCTAAGTAATCACGTTGGTCCCGTTAACTAGGATATATTAATCATCTATCTGATATGAAATAAATGTTTATAGTATGCTTGCTGGTAAATGCTTCTTTTAATTTTATATTTGCTTATTATTTTTAGAAATATCAAAACAATTTGGTGCGTATTGATAACAAAAAAAAGTCCAGCTTGTAATAATAAATAACACAGCCAAACAAATAGGTAAAATACTTCTGATTTGGGGGTCCATTTATATGGCTGCCCCGGGAGGCCTTGCAGAAGGCCACCCGATCGACCCACTTTTTACTACAAAAGTTTAATTTGCATCTGTTTGTTTTTATGTCAGCTATATGATGTAGTCATCCGATCTTGTCTAAATTTTCTCAGAATGTTTTTACATTAGCAAGAGTAAGAAACACATAATCAGTGAGTTTGGTTCCGAAAGCTTAAAAAACAAAAAATTTGTATGCTTAGCAGTTTTTAACTTTGACCCCTCCAGTTGAGTTTATGTCGAAAAACATAGAATTAACATAGTCGAACCCCCAGGTCAGAACTTTTTTGTTTATTTGTGTGGCTGTGTAATAGCCTATATTGTGTGCTCTTCCAAATATATTTTTTGACACAGATTAAAGCACTTTTCATGTAATTTTGCTTCGAAATAGACAGCATCTTGATAGCATCTTGACCCTCTGCCAACAGATTTCATAAAAACAAATTTGTTTCCTTATTCCATTCGTTCAGCTAATCCTAAAATACTTTTATGAGATAGGTTTTTTCCCAACCACAAAATTCATGATTCTACATCACTTCCCTTCAGTAGAACAATCATATTAATTGATTTTCAGATATTGATTTGATTGTATTGCAACTATTGATTAGGACTCTCACTTACTGGGTACCCAACCGATCAGACTCAGCACTAGATATTTGACAATAATGGGAAGTTTGGATTGGAGAGAAAAGCATAACGAAAGTTTGGAATAAATTAAAGTTAAATATAAAGTATAAAGAATAAAAATCGTTTGTTGTGATCTAATCAAATTCCAAATAGTCAATATATTCCAAAGGAACATAAATATACCAAACAGAAATAAAATGATTGACAAAACTTTACAGATTGAGGAGTAACTCGATACAATTAATCCTATTGCTCCATAATGTTTCCATTCGTTGGGAGATATGTGAAAATACGTTCGTAGGTGGATATAACTTCTGACTAGATCAAATCTTTTACATAGATGAATTAATTAAAAAATAATTTTTAAGATGTTAATGTATAGTAAAAAAGCCATTTATAGTAAATCTGACTACTGCTTAGTGTATTTGTAAGCTCTAAGGAAAATTCCATTAGTGCTTTTAGCCCGCAGCAAATTGTCTGCATTAACAAACATCTGTACCTGCACCTGCAGATGCCCAGATGCCCTAGCGAAAAGTTTCAAAAACCAAAATCAGTGCACGCATTTTGACTAGTTTTCCATTTTGTTAGCTCTGCTCAAAATGTTGGCCCAAAAAGAGCTTGCGGACACAACCGACACCGCGAACGAACATATGAGGCACACACACACACACACTCCCATAATAACAAAAAGGACAGAGAGAAGGACAGACAAAGTTTGAAAACATCTGCCCGACGAGCAATATAAATGTGGTTTTCATATTTTTGTGGTTCACTTCAGTGCAGAGGTTCTCCAGTTGCCACTGCCAGTAGCTGTAGTTTTTAGTGCCAAAAGTACAGTCAAACAGAGCCACACACACATATACACACACACATACACACACCGGACCATAATGAACGCCATTCATAAAACTTTAGCTAAATACGAACATTCATTATAAAATAAATTTGACCAAAAAGAACGAAAGGTGAAACGCAATGGGTGGCAACTCTGGCACTGACTTTGGTTTCAAAGCGTTGCAAAAATTTACATGTAGAGTGAAAAAGTTATGCACTGAACTAAAAGATAATAACCAATCTATGGAGCAGGCGCCGTTGTTGGTGCCACTGTGGCGCTCGGTTTTCTGACAGTACACTAACTGAATATTTCCCGGTCTGACAGTAACCCCACCTCCACACTCCCTTTCCCTTCCCCTTCTATGGTTTGTGGCAATGGCTGCTTCATTAAATTTTTGTTTTCATTTGGCCTGATGAGCAGTTGGAAAAGCACAACTGACTGCCAAGTACTTTAGATATCCCCTTCGGAGAGTTTAGATATTCCCTTCAAGAGTACGTTGAGGTCTCAAAATGGCGTTTTGAATGGTGTAGGACAGTTTGCCATTCTATAAACTGTCCAAAACATTTGCTTATTTCAAGAAAATGTCACTATAAATCTTCAACTCTGTGCAGACACCCACATAACAGAACAAACCTGGAATGAACCATACCTAAGCTCGGCTACGTGACTTAACATAATGAACAACAGTCCGGGGGCCAACTGGCACTTCACTAATCCATTACTAAATTAAACATTATACTAAATATATAAATAAATAGCTAGACAGCGTGACGGCAAACAGAAAGCTAGAGGTAAAGCTCTTGGGTGCTTAGGTAGCACAAATGGCATGAGTTTAGAACCAAACCTCAACCTTAAATCCAACAGACATTTAAGAACCCTTTCTAATTTGGTCGACTGGTGCTTGAACAGTGAAAACTTTTGTCTGTCAAACAATAAATCATCAAGGATCTGGGGAGAAGGAGCGCCAAAGAAAGAGAGAGATTTAATTATGGGTAGGCTCAAACTCATGGTCAAATCTATGTGTGTTTTTGGGGAAACTAAAGCAGACGCAGCTGAATACCCAAAACAATTAAACCCTTTTTCCCTTTTGCTAACCAACTCCTTGATTGTCTGCCATTTTTATTGGGGACTAGCCGAAAATTCGAAGTAAGCTTAAAAAATTAATGACATCAAGAAACTGACGCCAGCCTGCGAAGGGATACCAGTTTGAGTCACAATTCGAGTCCTTGGGGTGCGGCGACTGGATCAAATTGCTGTGTAAACTAGAAAAATATTTGACTTTTCATAGGGTTAGCACTTCTTATTAATGGTCTTTGTTTAATAGCACTTTAAATTAGCCCCTTCGATGATAACTCTGACATTTGAGACACTCGATTCTTAAAGCCTCAAAGCAATACCAAGCCAAAGTTAGACTCCTACTCTATCTCTGCCAACATCCCAATGTATGCGTCTGCTTTGAGCGCACATATTTTAATTGCACTAATTGCAAAGCAAATTTTCTAGTAAATTACCTTTTGCCAAACTATGGCAGGACGTGCAGAATAAACATGAGATGCAGCAGCTCCAAGCTCAAATTATATTTTTAGAATTTTAATAACATGGATAATAAACGGCGAAGTGTGTTCGGTACATAAAATATGATGGGCTCTCATGCAAGAGACTGACGCTAGAGGGCGCTTTATGGGTAGGGATGAGTTGGCAGGAAGCTGACAGCTCCTCTACAAGTAATTTCTAAAAATTTATATTCATGATTATTATTTTATCCAGCGAAAACTAAAAGTTGCTTTTGCGGCAAAGCCAAACGACGGAGTTTGGAGCTTGCATTACTCGCTCCTCTAACTCCCAGTGCTGCAACATGCAATTGTTTATCCTTCGAGTTGTATGCCGGAATTTACGAAAAACCACTTTGAAATATCTACGAGAACGGTACTATTCATTTAAATGTTAAACAACAAATGAATGAAGAATTTACATAATGAAAAAAGTTTTTCAAATGAAATGCATATTATGAGGATGCCCTCTGCCCTCGAAAGGGGTCCTATTTTGGAATACCTTAC
Source organism: Drosophila testacea (assembly GCA_035043265.1). Lineage (NCBI taxonomy): Eukaryota > Metazoa > Arthropoda > Insecta > Diptera > Drosophilidae > Drosophila > Drosophila testacea. The sequence goes on along the minus strand of JAWNND010000521.1, from coordinate 2,003,569 downwards.
GCGTGTTGGTCACACTTAAGGGTTGTCTATTTATGGCCTATCCCATGCGAATATAACAAAGGGCAAGTCTGAATGGCCGGGATCAATTAACCCTTGACTTTTAACTCCCGTCGCAATCCCGAAACGGGATAACGACCAAGAGGAACCACCCCAATTAACCAACCCAATCGCCTTTAAGTGTGTAAACAATGGAACTCAAGAACCTAATTTGGATAAGAGACATATAAATAAGTAGAATACTTGTCTTAAATACCTACTAAATAGTATCTAGTTAATGTAATTTTCTTGTTAATGCTCTAGAACTGAGAGTTCATTTGGTTTGAAATTTAGATTAGGAACTTGTTTGGCAGCTTTTTGGTTCCCATGCAACAGCAGCTGACGAAGGAAACTCATCTAAGCGCATATCTAAGCACCCCAACCCTTGTCGTTATTGTTATTTGAATATGTTTTGGTGTGAACCTTTGCGAAAGCGAGTGAAAAACTAGTTAAAAAAAAGGGTGAAAAGGGTGAAAAAGGTGAGGTGCTGTGTTATGGTCAAAAACAAGTTGGAAGACATCAAAAGGCTTCCCAAGATCTTCTTTTATTAATTGTCGCAGCAAACAAAAGAAAATTTAAAGTTAGAAAACTGGTTGATCCTCGCCCAAAAAAAAAAGGACACACAGAGCCTCTAAGCTTTTGGTTGCATTCACTGATCAGTTTCATTTTGCACGCCAACGTGTCGCGATCGTGTTTAGAATCGGAAATTCGATTTCTTCAGAAATATGTTAACCATCTTAAAATGGGGAAAAGCTGGCAAACGGAACTGAAACAGTAGACACAACAGATGTTGGAACTAAAGCCTTGGTTGGAGCTGCTGCTGGAGGTAAAGATCACATACATGCATGCATTAAAATGCTTCGGGGCAACTTTACAGTTGACCAGGTTTAAAGGGCACACTTTTGGTCTACCACAGCTCCAAAAACACAAAAAAAAGTCAGCGACGGCAAAAAAAGGTTGCAAGGTTATTCAAACGGCCTTCGCCTTGGTCTAAAGTAGCGTAAAAAAGGCAACGTATGAGCAAAGCAAAACACAAAGTGCGGCATAGAAAGCAGAGAGAATAAAAGGAAAAAGTGAAAAAATGAGAATACAAAAACTGTTGCCACTTTTCTTTTACTTGCGCGCACATTTCACATATTTTTTCAACTTTTCCTTTTCGTTTGCCTTCTATTCTTCTCTACCCTTCCTTTATTTTTCCATTTTTTTATGACCTGGCACGCTGCAAATTTCGCAAAAAATAAATTTTCTAACAACCCAAACAAACAAACGGCAAAAAAAAATATAACAAATCCCAGTCAGACCCCCACAAAGTCACGCGAAAAAATCAGCAACCTGTACGAGTGTGTGTGTATTACAGTGTGTGTGTGTTGGTGGGAGAGTTTTTTCTATGTTATAAAATGAAAAAATAATAAAAATGCATGAGCTGCTTGCTTTATTTATTGGCAATTGTATACAAAACAAATGTCCTCCCTTGGCCTTTGACCTCCGCCCACAATTAAGTAATTTGATTAGAAACTGAAGTCGATTACTAGCAGCACTTTTAATTTGTTATTAATTGTCGACAATTTATTTTACCATTTGCTTGCATATGTTCTACTCTGATAATAAATGCTTAATTATTATTTGGAAATTGTTTGATTGAATTTCCGGTATACCAAACACAATCAAATTTGGTCAAATCGTTGCAAAAAAAGAAAGAGAACATTAAATTAATTATTCTTCAATAATGAAGAGGCAGAAAAAAATATTATCAAATACATATTCACAATTGATATGGCCTTGTGTGCTTTAATCTTCAAAATGTCAGGAATTTTAAATTAAAAAGAACTAAGTAGTTAGATGAACAGTAATCTGAAGTTAGTTTTAAAATAGAAGGAAGTATTTTTGATTTTTGCTTTTCGATAGCTTAAATATCATGATATAAAGATAGCCTTTATACTTACTATATAAAAATGTACAGCTTTAACATTCAATAATAAAACAAGTTGAAAAGGCTTATCATAAATAAAGAACGCCACATTAAATTATTTAAACATAGTTTATATTTCAGAGAATAAACATTTGAATTATGAGAATAGACCTAAAAGTGTTGATTCTCTATGAATACGAATTATCTGAAGATAATGGATAGTTGCTTGAACAATAGATTAGAGGCACATCCACTTTCAATTAAAAATTAATTGCTACATTAAAGGGATTGTATTATTTTTCTTTTGGAAATTTTCAAATTGAGATAACCCATTCTTATAAGTATAATCAGAGATTGATTTTACTAACTAGAAATGTAAGTAGATGTAGTGGGAGTTGGGCAGTTTTGTGGGCTTGAGGTCGTATCCGAGTTTGGGACTGATGAAAAAGAAACAGTTATGCAGCAGGCACCCGATTGGCTTTTTCCACGCACACAAAATGTGCACATAGAGTGCAACTTTTAGCACCAACCGAATGCAGTTGCATGCAACGCATGCGAACACACGCACACATCCATATATAGAGACAAACACAGATGTACACTAAAAGCGCAGAGCACTGGAAAAAGAGTAGCAAGTGAATATTTGTTGTACATAGGCCAAAAGTAAAACAAGAACAAATACACGGAAACTGAAAAACCAAAAAAGAAACAAAAACCAAAAATGAAAAACAAAATACAAAAAACCAAAAAATCCAAAAACATTTGTAGAAAAATGCAGTTTTTCTGGGTGTGGCAGCGTCAACGTTGACTGCGACAGCGACTGCGACAGCGAATGCATTTGCATTAGAGCCCCAGCCTGAGCTCAAGTCCAAGCAAGTTAAAATGGCTGCCTAAAATATGGAGAAAGCAACTCGAAAGTATTCACTGTAGTTGTAGTTGTGCGTGTGGAGAGCGAGAGCACGAATGCAAATGCAGTTACACACACAGGCATGCGAAAAAGTATATGCATAGACGTGTACACTGTACGCTGTAAATGTGAGCAAGTTCCATGCAGATGCCTTTAGGGCAGGACGGAGGGAGGGCAAAAGCTCATTTTTAGTTGGTGCAAGCAACACAACAAAGCGCAAATGCATTTTTCACTCCCTTCTTTTCTGCCTGTATATAGGGCCCAGCCTCTTTCTTTGTGTGTGCGTGTTTTGTATCCCTATTTGATATCCTAAAAAAGTACACAAAATTTTGGTGCGCAAGCAGCGCAGCGAACGCTGGCCGCGAGCAGCGACGTTGACAGCACAAACACGCCCATGTTTTATGTACAAGGCGAGGCGCTTTTTACATGCGCAGCTTCATTCTCTGTGTTGGTGTGTGAGTGTACGTAGAGTGCAAAAAAGGAAACAAAAAAGCGAGATGCAAAACACTAAAACTAATGCGCGAGAAAGAGAAACAGACATTAGAAAACGAAAAGCGTCGCCTCGTTCGCATGGCCCAGTTTTGTGTGTATTGGTGAGTGAGAGCAGCTGCCATGATTATTCACATCGCGAGAGAGGAGAGGATAGAGCGAGTGACAGAGAGCGAGCAAGCGAGAGCACTGCGTACGACAACGACGACTGTTGTTAGTTGTTGTTGTTGTAGGTTGGAGAGTGGACATAGAAATGGTGTAGATTGGTGTGTCTTGTTGGGTGGCTCATTCGATTGGAAGTGGGTATAAGGGGGGAGTTGCTCGCTGAGAGCGCAACCCTGTGAGGGAAGAGGAAGGACCTAACTTGAAAACTGCTTAAAGTCTTAAGAAATCAAATCAAATCGAAAGTGGACTTTCTTATTTCGCTTAATATATTCCATCAACAACAGTTGCTAAAGCCCCTTTGGTAATGCATCATCATTATATCCTTTACACATTTCATTTTTCTATATACACGACAACGATGACGACGACAATGACGATAACGAGGACGAGAACGAGCAAACGGTATTCTGACTCGAACTTCACATTAGCAACGCAAAATCTCAGAATCGTTGTTGCTCTTCCTTGTTGCCCGTATTTTATATACATATGAATGCGTGGTTACTCAAACACACATGTAAGTCCTCGCCTCTCTTATATGTGTGTAATTGTGGCTTGCTGTCGGGCATCTTAAGCAGCTGACAATATGTATGTGTATGACTGTTGTTGCTGGCGTATGATAAGGATAAACGACTAAGGACCGAGTGATGCAGTTTTAAATGCATCAAACGTTGTCAAAGAAATGAAGTGAACGTTACAACTACATAAGTATTTCATTATTCTATTATATCCACAACATTTGCAGAGGTTTAAAATGAAATGAATTCATAAAAGACTTGTTGTAAATAATTAAGATGACAATGCTGCAAAGTGTTGGAAAAAGTTTGGTTTGCAAAACGGACTTCCGAAACATAAATCCTCAGGTTTTAATTAGAAGCTTGATTCAATTAAATGCAAAAAACAAGATTTTGTTTTCTTAATTGCTTTAATTTTTTATTTTTTACACAAAAGTACTTAGCCCCTTTTTTTATTTTATGATTGGAGTAGTCAGTATTATTTTGTGCTATCGAAAACTGATTTTATTTCACATAGGACACAATCAAAATAGTCTACTTGAAACTAAATGGCAGACCAGGTCAATTGATAAGAAGAATCAAACATAAGCTGAGAATCATAACCAAGTCTTCAAAAAAGCTCTAAACCAATCCTCCCAGAGGATTAAAAGAATTCAAATTCGCTTTCTTTAAAAATACGTTTGATTTAGATAAAAACAATTTCCAAAAATAAAATGGTGTCATTTCTTAAATCTTGTCATAATTTAGGACTTACATTAAAATCACAGATTAATAAAGAATTATTGTAAGCTTGAGTTTTCCAACTTAGAATCAAGTTATTATTCCGCTTTATTCAATAAAATGCTTATATCCTACAAGCAATAAAATGCTTATAAGTACAAGTAAGTAAGTAAGTGAAACTTTTTACATATATCTGAAATTTAAAATAAATTAGAATTATACTAAACTCTTGTCAACTCTGGAAAATAGATCTTTTTTTATTTCAAATTACCAAAATTCACATTAAACTGCAAGTGGAATTCGAATAAGAAAAGCAAAAGCACATGACACTAAATTAAATTTCATATAAATTGAAGGCAATTTCATAAGGTCAGATTAATAGTTGCACATTTACACACATACGCACACACATACATACACACAGACTATGGTCTGCATTGTTTTTGGGTAACGGCCAGCACGTCGAATTTCGACATCATCCAGATGGTAACATGGCTCGGTGAAGCATTCTCATAATAAACGTAACTATAATACAAAATAAACACATAACCGAAACAATCTAAATATGGCGAAAATTTATGTATTGATTTTCATTAAAATTATGCTGTTTGTTTCGGTTTTAAACGGTCTGCTCGCTGTTCCAGCTCAGCCGCTGTTCTCGTTTTTCTATTCTTCTTTCTCCTTTCTCGACGGGTTGTGGCGGTTTTCCAATTTTGGCCACCGTTGGACGTCCGGCAAATTGAAAATTTTGCAAAACCAAACACAATGCAGCCAGTTGCAGTTGCATTTGGGGTCAGGGAAGAACAGAGTGAAGGGTAGGGTAACAGCAGTCGCCGGCAAGTGCATCATTTTTCATCTAAAAATACATAGGGAGAAATGGGTGTTGGTGCGGGGGAAAAGGGCAAACATACAAAAACCATTTGGCCTGGCTATGGCTAAAGGGGCCAGAGTTTAGCTTTCGGTTATGCATCATAACTATATGTCTGTGCGCGGTGAGAGTGGAGAAAGGGGTAAGAGGAGTTGCATAAATCTATAGATTGCAGCAGCATCAGGCTGGATGCAGTGTCCATTGCTGCTGCTGCTGTTGCTGCTGCTGATCCTGATGCACCTTTCATATGCAATTTATGCATGTCATCTGCACTGGGCTGAAATCCAATGTGAGCACCCCACACACACCCACATAACTCCCAACTAGCCAGTACCTAAACACAACCAACACACAACACACACCACACACATTCTACATTTTCCAGCCAATTTATAGGCCTTGGTTAAAGCCAGTTGCAATTGCTGCAGAGTGGGTAGCTTAACTATCGCAATGAGTTTGGGAAATGTACAAAAATAGATCTTAATGTTCAATCTAATATAATCTTAATGTTTAACATTTCATATCACAACAATGAATAGATAATTTGCTTAAATTAATCAAGTAGAGTATTACATTTTCGTTATGATTATTTTTCTGTCACTCTGCATTTTATTCTTTATTCTATGCGTGTGTGTGCGTTGGATTTTTTTAGAATTTCTATTTGCATTGTCCACCAGCAGCGTTGGCGTCGTCGTTGACGTCGACATAGACATCGGGATCGAGAGGGGAGCTGGTGGGGAGTGGGAAGCCGACGACTGCAATGTTTGCCATTCTGGTTTTGTTGTGCATTGGAGCTCGTGCATCGTACACTGAGCTCCTGACTCCACGACAGAATCATGTTTTTGCCAAAATGCATTTTCATACGCCACGTAAGCCGGCCCAGTCATGTACATTGTGCATGCATACAGGACTCTGGACTCCCTGTATACATAGGTTCCTCAGACCAGTACCAGAACCAAGTCCAGGCTCAGCCCATGTGCATCCATGTACTGATATAGGCAGTGCAATGCACTTTTATCTAATCAAACGAGGGAGAGTCGGGCGTGCCATCTCTGACGAAGAGCGATGGCTTTAAATTTAATTGATACATTTTCCGGCTCTAATGACCGCCACCGCCGCCCTGTGGGATCTCTCATTTGACATGATATGTATAAATTTCTATTTAACTACGAAATATCTGCCTATCTGTCTAAAATTTGATTGAATATTTCTAAGCTACATTCATCAATTTTGAAACTCTAATTTAATGAGGGATTTGACGATTAATTATTATACTTTGTTGACAAAATTTGCTATAGAATTCTGAATGATAAATGCAGTATCCAGTAACCATATAGAAATAGTTTTAGTTAGTCACATCTCATTAAATGTGGCCCTAGAAGTATAAAAAATTATGCAAGACAAAAATTATTTGATCCAAAAGTAGGCAATAAAAGCATAAAAGGTATGTATTAACGAATCGAATTGCAATTAAGTTTAAGTATAGGTAAAAGAATAATTTCAAGCAATCAAGAAGGATACTTTAAATTTAACAACTATGAACATAAATTAAAATTTATTATTTAAAAATAATATTATTGCATTTGTTAGAGTTAGAAAGAAACTTTTTTCACAGCATGTTTTATAAGATACGTCATTAAAAAAGAACTAATATTCTTAAAATGACAGTAACATAACGTCTACAATTTAATCAACCACATGAACAGGCTGCTATTGTAGTTAGAGTAGGTTTTTAGGTAGATAGTAGATTCTAAGGTTGATTTTGAAACCAAACTAACAATCAAATACAAGCACAGTTCAGTTGCATCAGGGGTAAAAGCGTTGAGAAAAACAAATGTGGCAATAAAAGCAACAACATCGAACATAGTGCTGCAAATCCTGGTGAAAAAGAATGCACTGCCAGCAGCTATAGCAACATCAGGAGGAAGAGCAAGAGGTGCTGGAGCAGCATCAGATGCAGACTCTCATATTTTTTCACAAAACTCGCCGGCCCAATGCACTTTTCCGCGGAAAAACTAATAAGAGTAGGAGGAAACTGGACATACATAGCTGTTGGTGCTAGGCATCGCATCGGCTTTGGCTTTAGAATCAGCTTTAGCTTTGACTCCGTTAACGAACCAGATTCAGATCTGTGAACTCATGTCCATTAGAGTTGCTGTATGAGAATGGTAGATTTTTGTTTGAAAGGGGAAACTTTTAAAACAAAGTTTAATAGAAAGGGAACTTTACAATTCTATTAACAAGAAAAATGTTTTAATAGCTTTAAGAATATGTTAGAATATTAGAATAATTTCAATGATGTATTTCTTCACAATTCTAGTAAAAATCCGAGTAATATTAAGTCTTTAAGATTGATTGATGAAAGATCTGTTGAAATAGAAAAAGTTCAGAGAAATAGTTTCTTGAATAGATCAGTATTTAGGTGTGTATTTAATTGAATGTTCTTAGGGAGCTTAAAGCTGTTCGTGATGTTCTATTGGTTACTTAAATTTGCCCCCTTTTTCATGTAAACTGCAGTATGCCTGCCGAATACAAATACTTCACATCCGTTGTTCTAGTATTTGCATGTGTATAACTGCATTCTCTGTGTTAAAGCCTGAATGCTGTTTTTCTCCTCTTTCTCCTTCTCCTCATTCTCCTCCTCTCTCGTGTCGCTGCAATTCTTCTTCCAAAACAACAAACTAAGAGCAAACAGCGCTGGCAGCCATAGCAACAAACTGAAAAATAAGCAAAAATCAAAATGCATGGCAACCATTTTGAATAACAAGTGCGCAGATCCAGCACCAACACCAACACCACCAACACCACCAACACCAACACCACAGCACCGAACCAACATCAACCATCTATCCACCCATTTTTAAAAAGAAAGCAGCAGAGAATTCTGTAGAAAAATGCATTTGCGAGTGCAGCACAAGAAAAAATGCAGCCAGCGGCTTCCTGCGACCGACTCTGACTCTGACTCTTTCGTTGCCTATGCCTCTTTCTCTGCCCCTTCCTCTGCCTCTCCCCCTGCCTCTGCCACGGCATCGGCCTGTGCCTTAAAAACAAAACAGCGACAGTTATAACCCAACGGGGCAGCCAACCCTCAACTAACTGCAGTTGCATTGTGCGCACAGGATAAACGCCTCCTCGTGCGCCCAGCATAAAAAGATCAAATCAAATGCCGAGAAATAAAATTTCATGCAGAACCAAAAGCTAAAAAACACAAGACGAGTTCGGTTCAATTTTTTCAACACTTGGCGGCTTCACGGCAAGAGTATGAAGAGAAGGATGAGAAAAACAAGGACAATGGCCAAGCTGCAGATGTGCCTACGCCTGTGTGTATGTGTGTTGTGTTGGAGTGGGCGTGGCAGGGAGAAACCTATTTCAAAAAATTGAAAATGCAAAATTTCATTTGTGCAGCGTGAGAGCCGCTTGGCGCCCAACGTGGGGATCCCCCAACTGAAACCCATACCCGTAACCGGCAATGTCTGCGTCCCTGGTTTGTTGCTGTTGTTATTTTTGGTTGCGAGGCAGAGGCGCACCGACAAAGCAATTCTTCAGAAATGAAATGTCCTGCTCCAGCTCTGCCTGCATTGCATTCGCCCTGATGCTGATGCCGAACCTGATGCTGATGCTGATGCTGATGCAGTGAATTGGGGCTCTTTGGGGTGGAACTGGTGCCAACTGTCAGCATCATAAGACTGCACGGCATAGCTGAGGAGAGTCGTATTCCACCCGCCAGTTGATGGGCCCTGGACACGACAAAACGTAAACATTAAGTTTGCTGCACATAGAGAGTAGGAATTGGAGATGAATATTACGGATTGGCAGACAAAGCAAATGCAATCTGAAATGCTTTTTGGGTTTATGGTAATTGTGCTTTATTTTCGGCTAAATGAATAGACAGAAAGTATCTATCAATGTCCAGTAAATGACCCTATGTTATTCTTCATGGAATTCAAAATAAAAGTATAAAAGTTAGGAAAAAATAATCTTTAAGCGCCAAAAAGCATGCAATGCATGTGATTACGTTGCATGACGTCAAAGGGCAAAGTAAACCCTATATACCCTTTTCTTTCCCAGTCCAAACTCAACCCCTTCACTTCACTCAGCCAAATGAAAAACAGTGCAAGCATCGAAGGCAGCTGACAAAAAGTGAAATCAAAAACTGCAACTGCGTTGCGCCAAGGGAAGAGCTATGGAAGGAGAAGAGAGGGGCTATGTGCTGATGCCGCTGATGCGGTGCCATCTACTTCAGTTCAAGTGAAAAGCGGCAAGAAAAAATGCAAGCCAAAGGCTGCAGTAAAAATGGCACAAAACAAGCCAAAAACGCAATTGCAAAACAAAAGCGCAAAACACAAAACTGCAAAAGGAGGCAAAGGAAGCTACTGCCAATGGAACTGGTACTGGCAAAGAGGTTAAAAGGGAGAGGACGACGACGAATCAGTGGCCATGTTGCAGTGTACAATGTGGCAGCTCCATAGTCAGGCGGATGCACATTGTTAGGGCACAGGCCGTGGAATTGGATTGGACGTCGTACTCGTGGCAATGTCGCTGCTGCAACGTCGCCATCTGTTGGGGAACGGGATGCCAAATCAACAGAGCCGTCGTCGAGACGCCTTATGGGCCTCTGTGGCAGTCAAGAATGAGGGGATGCAACACACAGTTGCAAATAAAAATTAAAAAAAAAAAACAAATAGAAAATAAGGAAAAACTGCGACAAGGCGAGTGGGCGGGGGCGGTTGGCAAGTGGGAACTTGAAGATGTGCTCGGCTGGAATTGTGCATTTTGTATTTATTGCAACTGAATGCTGAATGGGGTTGTACGGGTTGCACGGGGATCGAGATTGGACTGAGTGTGAGACAAAGTCCAGGCTGCATTTTGCTGGCTAGTTCGGACTGTGAACAATAAGGCGACTTGGGCACGTACAACACAGTTCAGATAAAAAACACGCGAAATGTTAAGCTTGGCAATTTTTTGCTGCGTCTGGCGGGGCGGGATAGGGCGGGGTGGAGTAGTGTGCTAGTGTTGCAGCATGGGGCGTGGCAAGGCTTAATACTGTCGCATTTGTCTTGGAACTGAAACAACAGACGTCACTGCGACCATCGTCGTCGTCGTCGCAGTCGCAGACGCTGAAAAAATGCATAAAACGTTGCAACAAAAGTGACGCAGTGGCATGGACTTGTGTTGTGGCAAGAGGTAACGCAGCTGCTGCAACGTTGATTTGATGAACATTTCGCAGAATGTGGCAGGACAACCTCTGCTGGCCGCTAACGTGCCGATGTCTAGCCTGTAATATGCAAAAACGCGACGCTCAGACTTTTGCCTTGAGGGATTTTGAGCTAACCTCCTTCCCACTACATACTCCATATACTCTTCCGTGTGGTCTTGGGGATACCAAGGACCAATGCAATGCAATTTTTCTTCATTTTAATTTGACTGTGGACTTGTGTTGCCCCCTCGGCCATTGCACAGATTCCTCTAGCCAGACTTAGGAGACCTCGAACAGGGACAGTTCTGCCGCGTATTCAAATTATGACCGCTGTGGGGAAGAGAAACGGGTACAGGGAAAAGGGAAAGGGAAAGAAGGAGGTTTTTGGAGGATTGCCACAGAATCGTCATGCGTTGCACGCTTTCTGTGGCCAGTGTCCATTGTAAATTTGCAATTTTCGTCGAGTGCTGCGCCGTTGCTTTGTTTCAGATTGGTATCCAGGGGGGAGGACGAGTTCTGGTTAGAAATTGCAGAAAACGGGATAAAAAGAAATACGCGGAATGGAGCAATTTTTGGGTAAAATGCATTTTGATGTAGTCGAGACGTCTGGTCGAAGACTAACTGAAATCGTTGCAAACTTTTTGCCGCGTCCACAAAAAATGATGCATACTTTTTCACTGCGCTTTAGACTGGACTAGACTTAAGTATTGGCCATTCTCTTTGGTTTGAGTTGCTTTTTGGGTTGTTTTTTGACATGTCTTTTGTTGTGCTGCCGACTGAGCTGACTAATCTGGGATGGAGTCATTGTCCAAAAGTGGGGACAGCAATTGCTTTAGTGTGGTAGCTATGGGGACCACTCCAAATTTCCATTATGTTCACTCAATCAAAATTGCAACATAACAAAAGTTTTGCGAGTGCACACACAAATTTATATAAATATGAGTTTAGCTTGCAAAACTTTACCTTGCCAGTTCTCTATCTATTTCTCTTTACACTTTACCAACATATTTTCCTGTGTCTCTTTCTCTTCAGTGGGGGATTTACTTAAGCTCTATTATCATATGCAACTGCAAGTTATTCAATTATTTTAATGGAATATGCACTTTGATTTAGTAAATATAATAGAGCTCCTCTCTCTTCTCTATCTTCTTCACATCCATCACATTCGAAATAGGTATTAAGTAAATCCTTTAATACTAATGCAAATTAATTTTGATTGTTTTGAATCAAAATGAAGAAGAATAATATCGCAGAATATATTTCTTTAAATTTATTCTTGATATCTGTTTTCAATTATTAATTTATTATATGTTTTCAATATGATTTTATTAAACAATTTATTAAAAGACATTTAAAAATGCTCTAACTAAGGCCGCAAGCCGGTTCTGGAAAGAGATAACAATATTTAACTTAAAGAATAATATAATTATAAAAATCAAGAAAAATTGGAAAACAATTGAGTAAAAATGAATTATTTTGACGTATTAAAATAAAACAAGTTTCGATCCAAGACATTGAGTTAAATAAAATTTTGATTTGAATACAAACATTATCCATAACTAAAAATTTAGGTCTGCAAGTTGCCTATGGAATAAATACAGGGATCTATTATGACTGAAAATGCATCCCTCTTAGTGTAACATTTTATTTCGAATTTCTATAAAATTAAAAGATATGAGAGGAAAGATGGAATTTAACTTGTGAAAAATAGTTTTTAATTCCAATAAATATTTTTAGTGCACGGTTTAAAACATTACTAGAACTTACAATACAAATGTCACGCTCGAAATTGTTAAATAAAATAATTAATTAAAAAAATAATTAAAGAGAGCAGAGTAACCCACTCGCTTAAAGTGTGCGGTATAACTTAAATTTGGAACAACTTAAATGTGCGATTAATCGAACCAAGAGGAAAGTAAACAAGCGAATGCAAAATGCATGGACTCCACGGACACCGGATAGGAGTAGGCCAGAAGATACACAGGAAGTGCGATGGCCGTCCGACGGGCTGGTCATTAGGCAGTGGGGAGGGGATCATTGAGTTGTGGGCTTGGGCTTGGTTTCTCTTTGGCAAAATGCAAAATTGTCAAATATTTGCATAGGCAATTTAGCATGCGGCAGGAGCGCAAATAATTACAAAAACGTACAGAAAACAAATAACTAATAGAAATGAATGAATGAAAATCCTGGTCATCCACGCGATTCCAGGACTTCCAATAGGCCCACAGTGCATTGAAAATAAATACGAAATAAAAATCAAAAAATCTGCAACGTCGAACAATTACAAAAGCGTAAAGTAAATAAGCGTGGCTCTAAAATAAATATAAGTGCAAAACTGCTGGCCATGATATAAAAAAAAACAATTCCATTTAGTTGCTATTCAAGGTAAATTGAATGCGTATTGCAACTCATAATAAATTTGTAATTATCACAATTTAAATGAAAAAAAAACGTTAAAGATTTTGTGTCGCCAGAGGGCAAGTATCAGAATGAATAATAGTTTCAAAAACTTAAGTCATCTGAGATTTCTTTTCATCCATTCAGAAATGTATAATTACTAATTATAGATCTTTAATATTTGGAAAATTTTATAAGTAAAATTGTTAAGACAATAAAGTCGGACAATTGACAAATACAATTTTTATCTGACCATTATTCTAATAGGCTTCAGATCCTTTTTATCCATCCTGTGCACTGCTTATTGTTACATAAATATACATAAAGTTTATATAATATATATACTTCTTTCCATATTTAATATGCAATCCATGTTCAATAAACTTTTGATTGTTATATTATAATATAATAATTAATATAATTAATTATATGAAACTAAAGATTTTCCTTAAATCTTAAAAGTTCATTTAAAGATGCAGCTTAAATGCAAAAAACTATTTCTTTTCGGAGTTAGCTACCATATACAGGTCTCACGACTGTATGTCAAAAGTCATGAAAGATCATAATAAGTATTGTCGCCATCCAGTTGAAAGATATTTGTGGTAAGACTAATATGCAATTTCTGACTGTTCAAAGTGGGCCCCATTTTCGATGCCAAATTTGAAGTTTCAGAAGTTTTCAAGGTTTATTCTTTTAGGTTTTTTTTTTCAAAAATCAGAGCCAAGTAATTTGCATGTCATTTAGTCAGAAATGCCATTGCGCTACCCATTGCATCCAGATCATCTTGAGGCTGCACCCGACCGAACGACCAGCATGACTTTCAAATACATTTGCATCGAAATGGTCCGCCCATGGAATGGGAGGCAGTTGCAAGTTGTGGAGGTCCTCGCTTCGCTCTGCTAGTCATGCATGGCTTCCACATAGATATACACAGACACCCGCACACACATATATAAAGAGGCTCATCCACACATCACATAGTTCCAGGAGATTGTCCTGGTAACGTCGTATATCGTCGCACATCCGTTGTTCAATGTGATTTTTTGGGCCAACACAAACGAACCTACCATGATGGCTCCGGGTCCAGACGAAGCAGCTCTGGTTCTGGCTTTATTTCTGGTTCTGTCAACTGGCTCCAGGTCCTGCTTCACTCCGTCTCTTCCCTCTTGTCCTCTCGTCGACCACCTATTCATTTGAAATGCAATTTCAAAATTTTTTCCACAACTTCTTCTGCAACTCAAACCATCCAGTCTACTCTCGACCCCTACTGCGCCCCATTGCATACGAAAAAGTGCATTTTAGGCACCGACTCCCTCTGCAACGACAATTGCATTGGATGTGTATCCAGACCCGAACCTGAGTTGCCAGGCCCCACATTTGATGTGCAATATTTTTAGTGGCAAAGGCTGGGCTCGGCTCTCCCAGTTTTTGCTGTTGCCTTTTCAAATGGGTTGCAAAAAATGCAATCTAGGCAAAAATGCAACAAAGCCAAAGTGCTGGACGTACTTGTATATATATTCACAGCGCCGCTTTGTCTGATCCAAATCGATGTGCACTGTGCCCGGACTTGGTGTATGTACTCGTATCTATCTATATTTATACCCATCATGTATATCCACATCAAGCATACTCAGATGTAGTTTTATCTTTCAAAAATCTAAAATACATAAACAAACAAATATTACATAAATCTTGCAGCTCGTAGATTAAAGCAGGCTGTAGTTGGCTTCATTTCATTAAATTATAAATGAGTAAGAAATAAAAATTAAAAGATATCTAGGCAAAATATAAACGAATCAGATTCTAAACGGCTATTTCGGTCTTGGAACAAGTAACAAGTATTGTACGGTTTCGGTTTGAAGTAAACTATATATAAAATATATTGAATGTTAGCTTGCTTGACAAAATAACTAATTTAATGAATATATAAAGACATTTAAAATAATATAATAAATATCTGGAAGTAATAACAAGATTGTATTCATAAGTAAATGCTAAACAGCTTTTTGGAATACAAATATCAATGAATATAAAAATGCATTTAAGCAAAATAAGTAGTTTGCTTAAAAGTGTTGTTTACTTAAGTACACGGTATATCAGAGTCGTTCACCTCGACTTGTTCAGTGTTTATATGTATGTGCGTATGCGTGCATGTGCATTCAGTTGGCGCTTGTTCTAGCAAAAATGCAAATTTTTTTAGCCAAACCCAACGAAAATGGGAATACATATAGCAAAATTTTGTGCATTGCAATTTCCAAGCCTGAAAATTTTGTTTCGTTTCGGAAAATGCATTCTGTCCGCTCGATAGATTGGCAGCTGCGACATTACAACAGAATGGAGCCCATCAAAGGCGGGGGTAGACGGAAGCTGTTTCTAAAAAAAACTAAGCCTAAATCTATAATCTTAGTTAATGCATAAAGCTGGAGCATGAGATGGAGCAAAACCCAAGCAATCAAATTCAACTTCCTTAGGGCCGTCTCGCTTTTACCCCACGGTAAACGCCCCAAAAAAAGGGATAAGTGACAATTCCTACAATTAATTGACCGGAACAATTTCATAAAACTAAAAAATTCGAAAATTTACATTTGTGGCATATAATAAATTAACCGGTCCCAGTTTTGTCACGTACCCAGCGAATCACACCAAAACCGAATTTACGCAAAATGTCAAAAAGGGTCGCCAAATTTTTTGGCAGAATACAAACTGAGTTGGAGATTTGGGAGAATAACCTAAGGGTACTGTAAATTGTTGCAAGTAGAATTAATGATGTTTAAGAAAAGTTAAACAGGCTGGGGCTTTATAAGGTCAAAGAAGAGAAAGGGAGGGGAGCTTGGACAACCCTTAAAATAATTCGAATCTTTCTAATTAAGAAATATTCTCTTCTAAGCCCAGTTGACCACCATTTGCCCTGGCATACACAGATGAAGCTTTTTTGGGCCCTTCGTACACACACCGCAGCCCAAACCCAAGCCAAGGACTCACACACAGTCCGATCACATCTTGTGGTCCTTCGTCCTGCAGGACTCTGGCATTGTATGCATTGAAATAAAATAATAGTAAAAAGTTAAAATTCTATTCAAATTGTTTGCCAGCTGAAAACAATGTAATTTCATTTTATTTGAATATAAAATAGCTGACCAGCAGTCGCCGCAGTCTTCACACAGAAGTTCCCTATGCAGTCTGAACCCTCTCCTCAGTCCCCTGTCCAAAACTTTACTAACCACTACAATGCCCATGCCAAGCATATTCTCCATCTTATGTCAGAAAGTGCACAAAGTCGTCTTTTGTCTGCATTGGGAAGGGACACATACTCTTATATATACACATATATACATATAGTCGGAATAACAGGGAGAAAAATCTCACACTGTCATAGATAAAAACCCCAATTCCAACATAAAGCCACCCACCACCTAAACAGAACAAGGTTTCGTATGATTACGTTGGGAACTTTACCACAGTTCCTCAACTGAGCTCAAACTCAGTTTAGATAGTTTGCAAATGTTGCAGGTTGTCCCCTTCGTATCCCTTTACCCATTATCCTTCTATTTCCCATGTAACGAATGCGGTTGCTGTGGGTGTTTTGCAGTGAACTGGGCTATCAGATGGTTGGCCAGCTTGTGCTTAGCCTGGTTATATGCTTGGTTTTTATTGAAACTTTTGTTTGCAACGAACGTGGCAAGGAATATTTGAAATTTTCCTTTATGAGTGGCCAAACTGATGGAAGGAGCGGTGTCACTAACGAAAGGTCGACTAACCAAATCACATGATGCAGTTGAATTCAGACAAGGTACAATTGAAGCTAGTTAACTAGATCCGAGTAATTACATTTTTGTGAACTAAGTATTTCATTTCAAGTTTCTCTAAAAACAATTGATCCCTTAAGAACATTGCATTTCTTATACCACAGTCTAATTCGACAATGTGAACAACCCTTTTCTCATTCTGAAGCACCCCCAGAGGAAGAGGGTTAGTCCCTGCTCCTCGGGCACACAACGTCAACGTGCCACATCGCAAATTGCACTCCAAACATTTTACGTTTAATGGACGAGAAGGCATCTACGTCGTCTATGTTATTATGCCAAAACCAGAGACAGACACACACGCTCAAATTTCCATATATGCTCAAAGAAGTGCACGTCCTTTGCATGGCCCAATGGGGTTTGGGGTTTGGGGAAAGAAAACGGTTGTGGCGATAGGGTGACAAGTATAAAGTCATTTGAATTTGAATTTGAATTCAAAATTTTCTAATAACATTTCAGCCGAAACAATCTAATAACATACATGCATACATACATCGCACTCGTACATATGTAAATGTGGAGAAGGCGACACACGCAGTCTGACAAAGACCACAGAAATGTACAAAAAGAACGAAAACGAAAGGCGCCACCCACGTGCTGTGATGATGTTCCTTTGCTTATAGGTCTCCTCTCATACCCGTTCAACATTTGCAACCACTTCCACTGTGAATGGAAAAGCAAAAGCGTTGTTGGTCCTGCTGGCATTCGGTCGTCTTTTGCCTCCTTAAATGTCCTTCAACATTGTCATCGTGAGTCGACGCAGTCCAAGCTCTCCCAGTCTCATCCTCGTGTCTTGGCAATAAAATAATGACTCAACTCAACTGAAAACTAGGAATGTGAATTGTAAATGGCGCACAGGACACTCACTCACACACACACACGCACTCACACCAACACCCACTGTACAAGATGGGTGGCCAGGCTCTTGCACGTAACCAGCTTCCTGTCACACCCCTTGTCTGCGCTTTTAAATTGTGCAATTTTATATTTGCAAGTTTCTATGTGACCAGACTTTCCGTCTCTCCCCGACTTGTTCTTCCCATTTCCAAGCATTTGTAATTGCTTCATCCCGACAACTGGCCTTGTGCTCTGCCCTCTCCTATCCATCTCTCTCAGCACACCTCCTCAGCAGCCATCAGATTGTTCCACTGCGTAAGTTTCGTCAGTACTTTATTTTTACTGTCCCAACATTTTTCATATAGATACGAGAAACTACAATCTAGTACCAGAAACTTAAGAGATTTTTATTCTCAACGCTGAAGTCTCTTTCGTCAAGTATTCATCTATTGAGTAAAAAATGATTTTATAAATAATATTGCATTTGCCAAATTTAGCGCGACAAACTTAATATTCAAGAAATACATTCCCCGCTCGCTTATATGCCAGGTATATGTCTAGATTTGCCGGAAAAGGAAATTCCGATTGTTCCCTTTGCAGCTATATCACCAAATTTGAGTCAGACAGTCACAAATTCTCAATTAATAAGGTCAATCAAAAAATAAGAAAGTTTATCATACAAATATCTGCACTTTGACCCTTTCAATTCGAATCTCGCCGTCTTAACTAATTAGTCTTATAGACCATTTCACGAGCCGTCATTCGGCGTCATTCGCCACAATTTCGTCGTACGCGCCGAACGACGAATTTGGACTGTACAAATTCTCATATGGCCCGAATGATCGTTAAATGCGAATGACGGTGAATGGCGAGATTCGTTCAAATCGAATTCCAGTATCTTTTTATTAATAGTTCATAATTGCTCTTTTTTGCCTGTTTTGCTACATGTTTATGAATTGAACAGCCGCTTTATTTTGGGCGAAATCAAATGACACTGAATAACGCGAATGATAGTGCACGTCATTAACTTACTATATTAGCGACACTATATTAAAGGTTTCAAAGATTTTAATTTTCAATCATCGCTGTTACATAAATTTTTCAATGAGCGATTATTAAATTGTGGTTAAAACTTCTGCGAAATACATGAGCTTTCTTTCCTTGTCACGATTTGACAAGATCATCAGCAGCAACAACAACAGATTGTATAAAACATTAGATGTGTATTATATATTATAGTATAAAGTCAAGATACGCTGTCGTTTGCATTCGTTCTAGCACATATTTATAATAAGTATAAAAATTAAACAACATGAAAATAACCGTGCAAAATGAAATTTACGAGAGTTAAAAAAATGCTTAGGCTTGTGAGGAATGAGCGTGTTTATTGTGCAAAAGTAAATTGCTTGAAAATAAAAGCTGGGTTTATATTAACTTTTGTTTGCATTTCATATATGTTTTGGGGATGTGGCAGGAGCACATAATTATACGCAGCGTTTTCTTATATTTGATAATTTTCAACCAGGCGAAAGCAAGAGCGAGACACAGCACAAAGGACTTCTAATAAATATGTAAATGACGCATTTAAATACAGCGCGGAAAGGGTTAGCTGCGTGATAGAGACGGGGGAGCTCTGTCGTTTAATTCCCTTTTTAATGTCATTTCTTAATAGCTACAAATATAAAATCACACTCGGTAGAAGAGTGGAGATTGAGAGAGGCGGAGGCGGCGACTGCTATGCAAAAGATGTGCTTCAGCAGATAAAACGCGCATACGCCGCGTAAGCCGACCAAGCTGAGCCTGAACACGCCACACGTGGTAGAAAGCTTCGACGGTCACATAGTCATTAAAATATACTCACAAATATTCAAGCGAGGGTTGCTCTTGCACTTGACAAACCAATTAAGAAAGTGCGAGAATTTAATTATAAAAGCTTCTAGTCAATCCTTTGCTGGTGTCATCATAATAACATTTTTAGATTATCATTATAGTATAATTTAATATATTTTGAATCAAAATCATAACTCCCATCGAAAAAATTGACGTTGACTTTTGACTCGGATAACAATATACTCATCCACAAGCCTGGCAATCAATCCTTTTTATTCATACATGAAAGTTAAGGTCGAAAAACTGACTTAAATCGAATTTTGTGAATTTACTTCATTTATTAAGTCTATATATGAAACTGTTTGGTCTGACGGATTCATTGGCTGACTGATCATCGTTGAACCTGACCTGTAAGAGCTTTGAGGCTGACATTTTCACACAACATACTTAGATGAATTAATTATTAATCGTACTATAAAATTTGCGAGTTTTTAATTCGAAGGCAGTCAAATTCAGTGTTAAAGTTTACTATATATATTACTTGTAGTGTGAAAAACTTTCATATTCTTGGATCCACTTCATCTAAACTCACAGATTATATATTTGAAACCGTCTTATACATCTTTAACAAGTTCTATCAAAATTGGATTACTGCATCACAAAGCTGCCGTAAAAACAAATTTATTCATGAAAAACTTTATTGTATTTTAAGATATCTTAGCTAAACTCACATGGCATGTCATTATAAGAAATAAAACTTATGCTTTGCCTTTATATTTATCTTCCTTTCTCCCTTAAGTTTATGACCAACCCTCGTTTAAGTATACAGTTATACGTAAGCACACGCGAAGGCCAACTGACTTCTCCTTTGGTTCCCGTCCTCACACCATAGATGGGATATTTTATGACCGTTGGAACCGCGCGGGTCTGAATTAGATGTAGGTGGACAGTATTACGTATACGTATACATATACGTATCTACCAACAGCCTTGCTTCTGGCCCTCTCAAAAGCTGCAAATCCTTGAGATCCTTGTCAGCCTGTGCTGCTCCCTGCTCCAGCTCATTTATGGCGCCTGTGTGTGTGTGTGTGTGTGTTTGTGTGTTTGTGTGTGCGAGGGTGTGCGAGTGTGGCCTCTGTAAATATGAAAATAAATAAATCCGAAGCGTAAGCCAAAGTTTTGATGTATGCCCCCAAGCAGTTAAAATGTTGCCTGGCGAGCGAATTTCAAATCCTAGGAGTAGCTTTCTCTCTTTCTACCACTCATATAGTATGTGGAAGTATTTGTTAGTGTGTGCGTATATATTTAAGTTTGCTTAGCTCTTTGTGTGTGTGCGTGTGTGTGAGCGTATGTGTGGGCTCCTGACAGAATCTGGAAGGGCAGTCAAAGTTATTTTAGGGCCACATTTTAAGCTCTTTGGCAACGTGTCCTGCGCAAATGACCGGTACGTGATGCTGCTCCTCTTTCTCCAGCTTCTACTGCTTTTGCTTCGCCTTATCTGCGGCTATTCCTCCAGTTGACTCCCCAATTGGGTGGTTGTCTGAGTGTTTTGGGTGGTTTTAATATTTTAGGTGCTTTAAAGTTACATAACACGGTTCTCCACAAGCTCCTACATATCACTACGTCCCTCTTTATCCCTCTCTCTCTATCTCTCCCTCTCTGTCGCTAAATATGTACATACGTGTGTATGTGTGTGTGGATCGCATTATTTATCAGCAAACAGGAAATTAAAAAGGCACTTTTTGCTTATCTTGGCGCTTAGCTAGAATTTGATGCATGTGAGAGACGACATCACAAAAGCGATTTTAATTAATTAGATGAGACCGAGGCCGAGGCCGAGTCCGAGGTCGAGTCTGAGATGAGCTAAGAGAAAATGCTGTGGCAATCCTGAGAGCTCTCTCGTTACCAGAAAATAAACTTTTTTACATGTGCTGCGGTCCCATATGTGTGGAGGTCCCATATCAAATCCACCGCAGCACCAGCGGCGGTCAAAGTTACAAAACTATTAACTAAAATTTTCTATTAAAACTTTTTACGTCCAGTGGCAATAACTACGAGTTTAACAAGAATAATGGTCACTAAAAAAATAAAATAGTCGATATGAGAAAAACCTTTCCCTGGAAGCGAAACTTAAGAATACCGAAAAGTATAGAAGCATCATATAAATCGGATAAATATTTAACTAATAATTATGTAATCATTCCATGAAGTTTGTCTAAAAGTAAGCCTTATATATCTTATAAATGATACCTACAGGGTACAAATTTTATTCATTGCCTTTGTTGTTAAAGTTGTTACTTGTTTGGCCAGTTGCTAACAAGCAAGTTTAATTTGTTTTTAACTTCTCATTCAAAGGAAAACAAGCAAGGTAGAAAAGGTCCTTGTGGGTCCTGTAAACTTTTCTCTCTTTTTGCTTTTATAAAAAAAACAGAAATAGAAATAAAACTTTAATGCTTGTTTTTTTTATTTTTCTCTTTGCAGATTTCCCTGGAGCTTCTCATAAATGCTGTATTTAGTTAATATTATTTAATAGACGCTAACTAACCAACTAGCTTATAAGAAACGCTTGTATTTACAATTGATATATTTGTAGTTTATATTTTGGCTTTTCGTAGTTGGCTTAAATAAATGCTTTTTTGACGTTGAAAATGCTTTAAATAAATATGTTATTAATTTCATCGAATTTTTATTGGATCTCAAGTGATTTATTATGGAGGAAATCAAGGAATTGGAATAACAAGAAATATCTCATAAAAAGGTTGGTTCTCCAATATGTAACGTATCTAATCATAAACACACTCCCTTATCACCATCAAACTTTTTTGCGCCATCTGTTGCCAGTTGGTGGCACTATGCACAAAACAACCCTCGAATTTAAAGCGCCTGCCAAATGCTTTCTAACACTTCAAATCTAAAAGCTTTGTGCAGAGCTTTTAACTTTTAAAACGCAAGTCATATTTGAAGACTAGGCAAGAATGTCCAATTGGAATTAAAGATAATGGATATACATTCAAAAATGTGTGAACGGCGGTAAAAATATTTGTATATTTATTATTATGATACATTTTAATCAGTGTATTGTTACCACAATGAGTTTTAAAATAATTTTAAATCAAAATAATGCAAGGACTGATGAGATATTTAAATATACATATAAGCAGATCCTGTGGTAGGGACTCTTTAATCGCCTTTTTCCTTAATACATATCGTATAAGTAACAAGTTTTCTATAAAAAGCTTTTTTAATTTTGTTATCATCATTGTTCAAAAGATATCATTTTTGCAAAGCAAAATGAGAAATAGCCCCACTGTTCGTTGTGCAGGTGCGTTTGGGTGCCA
The DNA here is from genome assembly GCA_035043265.1 of Drosophila testacea. Classification (NCBI taxonomy): domain Eukaryota; kingdom Metazoa; phylum Arthropoda; class Insecta; order Diptera; family Drosophilidae; genus Drosophila; species Drosophila testacea. The sequence goes on along the minus strand of JAWNND010000521.1, from coordinate 1,980,561 downwards.
GTCCAGCCTGACCTTATACTTCTGCGGATCCATTTCTTCATCGCTATGGCGTATGTAGAATTGTTTTCTGAGCACCGAATCTGACTTAAATAAGTTTTGGCAGAGATCCTAAAAACTTGTAGCCCCTACTTCCAGATCTACCTCAATAATGTTTTGTAAATAGCATTTAAACTATTAAAGAAGAAGTTGTTTCTGGGAAATATCAGTAACGCCATTCTCGTCGCTTTGTTCTTTTGAAATTAATTAAGTATATAATATCAAAATGAGATTTATAATAAGCTAGTCGAATCAAGTTTATCCTATTGAAAATGTTATATTACATTGTTGATCAAAATTATATATATAACAATATATAACAAGATTGACTCGCCAGCCAATGCTGATTTGAATTATTTAAGCTTTAAGGAATAGAGATGCCTTTACAAATTTGTATTTTTTATTGTAAAGCAATGGCTTTACAGAATTTACGAAAAAGGTACATAGGAAAAGGTAATAGGCCCAATCTCCATGCTGGCCTTGCATAAACATTTGCAACCACCGCAACCGACACAGAAACGTAAGCCAAAGACAATCTGACTGGTGGCTGGCCACCCAAAAAAGGTAGACTGCCAGACATTTTGGACCTTATCAACGACAATGCCAGGTCGTTAGGCTTGCATTCAAATTTCACTTGCCGACGACCATGTAGAGCCATTGGATGTGGCCATGTGAAGTCAAAGAAGTCTCTGGGGAATGGCTAGGTGAATTTTAGCTTGGAGTGCAGGTGAAGAGGGCCAGATTCAGGCTAGACATCAGTCGCACCCTAAGAGTCCATGATGGTTTTAATTTTATGACTCGACAGGGTTTAAAACTTTTGTGCATAAAAAGAAGCAAAAGATGGCACAAAGTAAAGATAAAATGAGATGATGGCACATTTTTTGCCGTCAGTGTAAAGACACAAACTGGGGGCAAGTCTTTTGCATACTTTTAGGCCAGACAGCGTCAATGATTTGCAACACAGTTTCCAGATTCGCCTCAGCGAGCTAACGGCTCAATTTGACACTCAACCATGCGGAGGGACAAGCTCAAGTCTCGAAACAATAGAAAGGAGCTCGGAAAAATACAAAAGAGAGTGAGGCAAATGCACCTGAAGCAGCGAATATTAATGGATTTGTGCAATAACGACGACAGCTGGCAGACATGAGCCAGGAACAAAGCAACAATTAAGTCGACTAGAATAAAATATGTACAGCCAGGTGATAGGATTATGAGGTGAGGGGTGAAGGGTGAACCAAATTTGTAGCCAAAAGTATGCGACAACAAAAGGCAGCAGTTGAACTGACAGTTGAAAAACAATAGAAAACTTTTGACGACCAACAAAAGAAAAAGGCATCAAATACTTTCAAAGTGAAAGCGAGAAAAGCTAGAAAAACGGGGATACGACGATGGCGGCCATTGTGGAAAAACTGTAAATACAGCCACTCAGTTTTTCAAACGGAGTAAGAGGGTTGCTTGGTACGCCAAGAGGGTTGTTTGGCCAAAATTAAAAAGGGTTGGCCACTTTCCCCATTGCATACTTTAGGCTTGCGCCTTAAATATTCTAATATACAATGCAACTGTCGAGCCGTAACCTAGGTGTGTAAGTGTGTGTGTCTCTGCCTGTGTGTGTCGTGTCTGAAATGAATTTTAATTTCTTGTCTGCGGTGCTGGTCCAGCAAACAACCACACAAAGCTCCAACCTTTCCATATCCGTACTGAGTTCGCCAAGCACAGACAAAACAACAAGCAAGAAAGCAAAATCAAGTTGAATTAATTTCGAAAATCATGGCTTCTGCCAGGGTGTCGCCATGTTGAGGGGAGCTGGGGAGTAAGGTAGCCACTGACTGTCACTGACAGCAAGGACACAGCGAGGACTCCGACCGAGCACATTAATCTGCTTGCAGACGCTTCATGCGTGTCCCTGCCTCGTTTAGATTGAGCCAAGTGGAGTGGCATCTGCTCGAGCTGTAAAGTGCCTGCTCCTTGAAACCTTGGGCGCATCATCAACAGGAAAAGGGGGTCAGGGGGAATGGCAGTCGCAACCACAGGCGAATATTGGTATGGCGGACACACTGGCTCCGTGTCACGTAGACGAAAGTAAATCCACTTTCACCCCTTATTTCGCTCTGGTTACTGGCCTTTTGCAAAATGGCTGCTGTAATTTGTTTAGCCTTTCATTCATTTCATTCAGCGAGTGTTTGGCATTTGCTTTGTTGTCTTTCATGCGATTCACTTTCACTTGTTTTCATTTCTTTTCCTTTTTTAGGGCCTACTACTACCCCCTGCCCCTTAGTCAGTCTGCCATTCATTTGGTTTTCAGTTTTCGGTCTTTTTGTTTCGAGCTTTACATCAAAAAAGGTTTCCGGTTGTTTTTCTTTTTTTTCTCTCTCTCTCTATCTATCTCTCCTTTTGATAATTAATGCGCCGGAAGCTTTTTACAATTTATAAAATTACATTTCGGCTCATTAATTTTACTTATTGTTATTTTCCAACAAAATGTTTTGAAGACCAAAATGCTTTTAGCATATTTTTCACATCACATCAGCATCAGCTCCTCCATACGATCTATGTCCAGGGTCAGCAGCTGATAAATGGCAGAAGCGTTTGGGGGAGTTGCCTATAAATTATTCTCTGTTTGCCTTTGGACTTTGCGTGGTGCTATGAAATTATCGACATTAACAAATAGTCCAAAGATAATGAATTTGCAGTGTGAAAAGCAAATTTATAAGCGCTGCAATTCGTTTAATACCAAATGCTCTTAGATTGATAGCTGTAGTCTAAGCATAACATAGTATCTGATAAACTCGACAGGTAAAACGATAAACTTGACAACAAGAGATGGGGATTAAATGTCATTGAATCTAAAATTAAGTGCTTGACTCTCTATTTGCTTAACCTTAAAAAATTATAACCTTAAAAATGTAAAAGAATTCCATTGCATTCCGTTTGGGAATATTATTTTTGTAAATACTTCAATTCTTATAATTTTCACTATTAGTAATCAAAATTTGTTTAATTTTGAAAACAACCCAAACGTCGTTCTGTTTCTTTCATTATATTTGTTGGAATAAAAACCTTTTTTTGTTTTTAAGATATCTTAACCAAACACACAGACTGTGTATGTTTGATATCCTTCTATAGCCTGACCAATAAGATCAAACTATTAAATAAATCATAAAGCTGTCATCTGTCAAAAAATGTATGCAGGTCTTTGCAAGGGTATGAATTGTGTGGACCCAAATGTATCAATATTGTAATTGTTTTAGGTGAAATTATGACATGACAATAAGTTTGAGTTAAATAATATACCAAATATAAAGAGAAATTATTAATGTTTTCATAATTGCCTTTTTCAATCTGCTGTATTAAGGCAGCTATCTTCAATTGATCATCGGTAATTCTCTCATTCGAGATTTTTCTCATTCACACTCGACAACAGAGCTGATTTCCGTTTGATAAATTGGCTAATGGGGAAAGTATTTTATAATTTTTTCTTAACCTCAGCGTAGTAAAATTTTCATTGAATGATTCTTTGTATCTGACATAAATTTTATAAATATCACGTCAAAATATCTTTCAGTAAGTTAACTAAGACCTTAACTAAACAATAACCAAAAAGGCTTTAGACTAGAGATCGGCTAAATTTGACTCCGTCAAAAATAAGCTTTTCGCAGATACAGAGCTTAAAATATAAAAGCACTAGAGGTCTGCATGAATGCATTCAAAAGGCCAAATGAATCATTCATTCAGAAAAAGGGTGCTTGTTATTCAGCACTGTTTCGAATGAAAGTGAGTGAATGTTGTATTGGCGGCTGTATTAACAACTAATGAGCTCATTCACTCATACTTTGTACAACTTTGAGTGTTTTGAGTGCAGTAGTGTATTCTATACTTCAGTGGAGTTTGATATGAAATTTCTTTAATTTGAAGCACTTTCTACATTAGTTAAGGAATAAAATTGAGCTATTCAGCACTCGACACATACAAACCTAAAGCCCGGTACACATTTTGATGTTAACTGCTTTTAAGGACGCTTCAATAAGTCAAATAATACATGAATTATTAACTTTATAGTTTTAGTTTTGGTCTTTTGCTTTGCCTTTACTTCAAATGGTCTATTCTAAGTGCATTTTGGTATCAATGATATAGCAAGAAACAAAGAGGAGGCCTAAGACTTGATAACTGCACGCAACAAATTTAAGGCATTTTGTTTAAATTTATTTAAATCAATTAACAAGTCAAATTCTGAATAATTCACAAGTTTACTTAATTACAACAAGACTTTATTTATCATTATTATTAATAATCACTCGTTCTTTATTTTCTATGTTCTGAAAGAAACAAATTCAATGGCATTTCTTGAGTGTCTGGATAACGAATTGCATTAAGGCCAACTGCAAAGAACTCCTCAGGGAGGAGCAGTTGTTAAATGCAATTTTCAGTAAAGATATTTAAATGCATTTAAGTCTCGCACAAATGCGCAGCTGCTGCTGCAAATTACTTAAATTTGCCAGCGACAATTGCCGATAAATGCAATGCTGCTATTTATTAAATAGAGATTTTTGGAACCACAATGGGCAGCACGACGTCCATAACCATAAAGAGGATGACGACGATGCTGCGACCACTCGTGCTAATTAAACAAATATTTAATTATAAAATATTTTACTGCAAAATGCAAGCAGACGTAGAAAATTTATAGCTAAACTATTATGCGACACACACGCACACATAGCAAAATTTTGTGCCAACTCAGCGTCAGGAATCGGACACGGGTCCCACATGATACCATATATTCCAACTAAAAACGCGCAAAAGTTTTTTTAATTTAATTAAATTAGAAGCAATTAGTAGAAAAGCTAATAAAAGTTGGCTAAAACTGCAAGCTGGCGCATAAAGTGGGCGTGTCATCTGCTGGGAGTAGTCACAACTTTTGGTTAGAACATCACTTCTTTTTTTTTGGTACTACCCTGATAAACTGGTAAATATATATTTTCTGTGGCAAGCAAAACTTTCCAAATTACATTTTGAAGAGAGAGAACACATTTTGGGGCCAACCAAATTGCTAGAGAGGCTGGCCTGTAATATTTCATTTCCCAATTTTCATTTACATTTAGAGAAAACACTGAGAGAAAAATAACTTAGAAGTAGATAGGGCTATCTATTATCCATCCTTGAAAGCTTGGGCATCTAGATTAAAATAGTTTCATAAAAAACTTTTTAATAATTATTTTTTTTAGTTCTTGTCCCACGGAGATGAAAATGTTTAACATAAGTATGTGCACGAGGGCGATGTAAGTTCATACCTAAAGGTTCTTGTTATTTAATTTGGCTTACAGGGAAAGTACCTGAAGTATTTAAAAATTGAAAACTAACTTTATTTGTATGTGGTATACAGGAACCTATAGTATACATATTCCAACTCTAGATCTTTTAGCTTAAACTCATATAAGTATATTCAAAGTATATATTTACATTATGTAAAATATTATAACTCGAATTAACTATTTAATGGGCTGCGACTTTTGACTACACACATACGCGTTTTCTGCAAGTGTAAAGTAGCCCATCAAGTAATTAAGGCAAGAGCTGCAGTGATAATTGAGTATCACTAAGTGTCATTAAGTGCTCCGGCTGCAAAAGCAAGCAATAGACCGTTGGTCTCTAAGCCAGCACAAAGAGCCAACTTGGATGTGAGGAGTCGAGAGGCTCGATAGTCGACACCAAAGTAAGTGCGTAGCAAAAGGATTCCCTCAACTATCTCCGTCTATGTGTGTTTGTATGTGTGTGTGTGAGTGAGTGTGTGTGTGGTCAGCGGTTGGCAAATAACTAAATGTGTTTACTAAACCACTTACTAAACACTCAACAACTGCCACGACTACTGATGCCACTGTTGCATCAGGACACTAGTCAGCAGGCTGCGACGTGACCAAGTTCGCCAGACGACAGTTACCATGAACAACAAAAGTAGGAGCCAAAGCAAACAGAGGAAAAAGTGGAAGAAGTATGAACAAAATATAGAAAAAGTGCAATGGCTGACAACCAAAGCAAGGAGTCCAAAACCAAAGAGGGAATAGACATAGATACTCGACTAGAATCGCAGACGCGTCAAGGATGGCGAATGGAAATGTGGAAAAGGAGAACAGAAACCAACAGTTTTCATTTTTCATAACGCTGTTAGCTGTGTGTGAGTGTGAGTGTGAGTGTGTGTGTGTGGATGTGTTTGAGTTTAATATGCACACATAACGTCACGAAACACGCACACAAAATATAAATGTTAAAAATAAAATGTGAAAAAGCAAAAAACACAAAATCAAAGACTGCAAAAAACCCCAACACAACTACACACACACTCAAACACACAATCATGTGAGTCTTTTTTTGTTGCCGAGTTAGCCTTTTTTCCCCCCTTTTAGCTTGTTGTTGTTGCTGGCTCGCCAGCTGCTGCTGCTGCCTCTGCCGACGTCGACGCCCAACGATGGCGAGCAGAGCAGAGCAGCAGCCAATCCGATGGCAGCAAGTAGGTGGAGCTTAAAAAAAGACAAAAAATGCTGAATTTTACTGTGGAAAAAACGAGCAAAAAATACACACATATTTTGCCAAACTGTATGGCTGCCACAGCGGGTGGCATGCAACCTTTTTGCAACGTTTTTCTATACTGAGATCTGGCAGAAGAGAACGAACAGCAGCAAAAGTGCCGAGTACCGTTGTACTGAGACAGTAGTTTCCATGTGTGTGTGTGTGTGTGTGTGTGTGTTTCTGAGAGTGTGTGAATGTATTGGTGAGAGCAACGTCGTCATCGTTGTCGTCTCCAACTCCATCTGCCTGTCGTTATGCTCCGAGTAGCGACAAGTTTTTCTTGCTTTTCTTTTGGGCCGCGCATTTTATTTGATTTCATTTTGTTTTTATTTCATTTAAGCGTGTTCTTTCTTCCCATCGCTTTTGTGTGTTTAGTTTTGTTGTGGAAGCTGATGGGGATGGGGAGGGGGCCACGATGCACAGAGACAGAGAGAGAGAGAGAGAGAGAAAAAGAGAGATAGAGTGGGTGATGTTGCACTGGCAGATTGCGTAAATTGTTTACTTCCTGACCATGCAGCGGTTCAAAATGCACACACAGAAATATACTCAGCCCAACAAACAGACAGACTAACTGACAGAGAAACAGCGAGAGACAGAAGGGGAAAGAAAAAGAGAGAGAGTGAGACAAGTGAAGAGTTAAGTTATTGATATGCATATGGTTATTGATTAGGCCAAGAACTGAACGAATATCCAATCGATATGACTGCAATGGGAACTCGATTAGAACTTGTTCACTTAGTTGAAAAATAGAAGGAAAGTTGACTTTAAGGAGCGAAATGAGACTAGACTAGGGACTAGAAATAAATACGGGCAAAATAATACTAATAAAACTATTTTACTAGAATCTCTATTTACTGTTAAATAATGATTTAAGTATTTACTTGTTTTACTCTCGAATGAGATATATACTCTACTGACTGTGATAGTATTGGTAAATATGTACATATTAGTTGTAATGTAGGCTATATTGAATCTGTTCAACTTCACAACACAAAGATAATTGGTCACTCATATTTTCCAAAATTTTCAAATTCTCGCAAAGTATATGACAAGGTTCCCATAGAATTTCGCCCGAAAGTATACTTCAATTTTGTATTGTAGATTGCGAATGGAAATTTAATTATGAAAACAAACCCATAGCAATCTGATATCCTAGAACCCATGCGCAGGACCTCCCCACGAGAATCCTTGCCTTAACAAATATATCAACAAAATTTCAAATAACTAACAAATCAAATCTTATGTTATTTAATGTAATAATGTGATTGTCAAGCTGCCAATAAGGTAGCAGAAAACGTGTTTGGAATAATTATAATTAATTATACACAAATTTCTTAATAAAAAAAGATGGTTGATGGTGAATCAGTAGTCGTTGTGTGCAATATTTTAGATTCGTTCTATTAACGTAAAATTAATGCACCATCTAAATGTAATTTAGTTAGATGGACCTATGTACATACATTGTACATATATATTATATTCTCGCATCCTTTCGCTTCCAATGACCAAAGTACAAGAAAAAACATTTGAATAAACAAAATTACCATCCAAACAATTAAAACACATAGCTTATCAATATTAAGATGTAAATTCATACTATAATGGAAAGTAAGGTCAAGTATTTTAAGACCGTGTAACTCTCTTGTTAAATACAAAAAAAAACTAAACTAGAATATTTTCTTACTCCAAGCGTTTGTTTTTCTGATTCTACTTCTTACTTTTCAATTCTAAATAATATGGTCTACCTCGTATTTTAAGTTTAAAGCTATAATGCTTAACAAGCTAATATATATTATTGTTAAGCATTATTGAAAGTGTAAGCAGAATACATAATACATTTTATTCTTGTTCCCGAATTTCAATAAATTTCAGAGAAATCTGTAGTACAAACTTTCCGGAGCTGAATAAATTGAATTAGAAGACACATCTTCTTAACTTTACTCTACCCTTAACGAACGATAAGCGCCCCATTTTGTGTTAACCCAGCTATATAAGTATTCCCTTGCATTAAATCGTCGTTCAATTATTAACGGTCACAGCTGGATGATGGTTTCTTCGCATTATACCTATCCTTGTCTCTGTCTCTAGCAATCTGTCCGCCAATTCGCCGTCTCTCACCGCCTCAGCAAACAATCTCCAAATGCTGAGTAAATGCAAAATGTAACGAGAGCAAAGTAAAAATCACATTTTGTCGTAACTGTACTTATTTCAGAGCTGTTTTTCTCTGTTTTTCTCGTTTTTCGTTAATTTTGTGCACACACAAACACCAACAGACACACACACAAACTCGCACACATACAGACACACGGACAGCCTTTACACTCGACTCCAACTCGCCATCTGACGTGTCGGTGGCGGCAACTCCAAGTCATCCTTAAATGTTAATTTTGAATTACGAAATTTTTCATGTCAGACCCCTGCTGACAGAATGTGAAAAGCAAAGGCAATGGGGCCTGAGCGGGGGAGTCGAGTGGTAGGAGGAGGGGCTGGAAGGAGTCATCTCAATGGTAACGCGTGAATAATTTAAGGACCAAACACAACTTTGGCAAATGCCCAAAACAAGGCAAACCAAAACAAAAAGGAAAATGAGAGAAAAAAAAAAGGAGGTAAAGCGAAAAATCCCAGAAAACCCTTAATGCCCAATAGAGCTTAAGTTGGACGGGGAGCTTTACGTGGTAAACCCACCTATCTTCCTATCTGGGCGGTACAATAAATGAGACGGGCGAGAAATCCTCAACGCAACGTGGAGCAATGTTTCTTTGTTATTGTTGTTGTTGTTGTTTTTGTGAAAGTTGCGTCATTTTATTTTCTATATGCGAACAGAGCGAGAATGAGAAAAAAGAAAAGAAGAAAAAACAAAATGGCGGCCGATTTTCTCTTTTGTGCGTACTAAAAAGCGCCCCAGAAGCGCCGCCAACAGACGCCACGGCACGGCGAAGAAAAATGCGAAAAAAACAAAATGCAGCAAAAAACGTTGGAAAACAAAAAAGAGCGAAAAATGTACAAAAAAGAGAGAGAGGCGAAAATCGTAAATTAAGAGGCGGGGTAGGTGAAACAAAAGCGTGAAAAATGCTGAGGAGGAAAAGCTCATGATTTATGATTTAAATTCAGTGCGCGTGGTGTGAAGACCAAGAGTCCTGCCTGTCCAGAAAGTCCTTGCTGTCCACCCAGTCCCTTGGTATGCCGTAAACCTGAGTCTATATATATAAATATACAAAAGTGTATGTGTGTGTATACTCTGTGGCAAAGCAAGTGTATCTTCAGCTGTATCTGAAGTCGCCGCTGTTGCTTTTCAAGCGTGTCGCCAGCAGAACGTAGACAAAGGATATCCATGCATCCTTCTTTAATTGTCCTCTCATCGGTGCCATCACAGACATTTTATTCCATTTTTGTCTTTCAATTAAAAATGATTTTTTATTAAATCACATTAATTAGTTTTCATAATTGTGCCGCCTTAAGTTAACTTTGCTATTCGCTCCTTACCTATGTATGTATATAGATATGCATTGTGGACAATGTGGAGATGAAATTATCATAAACCTAAGCAAAACTACATTTATAAGATGACAAGTTAAAATGTATAAAAAATCTAGTACGAGAATTAGAAACTTTGCTGATTTTTTGAAATCTTGAGAACATTTAATAAGCGTAGAAAAGGAACCAAATTTGTTAGTTATTTATAAATGTTTCACAACCATTAAGTTAAGTTTAGTGTTTAGGCAAATGGAGAACCCATTTAGTAAATCTCCGTTAAAACACAAACCTCTTTTATGTGAATATTGCCTATTTTTTTGATAGGTGAAAACATTAAAACGGGTTTAAGGAAGCATAGGGACAGCACTCCACTTAGGCATTTGAGTACATAAAAAAATTTGCAAATGCTGCAGCTGCGGCTGGCAAATCAAACGCACAATCTGCAGCCTCTTTTAGAGTATTTCATTGGGATTGTGTGGATTTAAAGCACACAAATAGCCACACACATAGCAACGAGAGGGAAACAACTCCAATTATTACCATACAAAAACGGGCAAAAGAGTTTCATTTCGTTTCGTAAAAATATATCAAATTCAAAATGGCCGATGAACAAAACTTACCCTCATTTTGTGTGCAAAGTGCTTAAGGGTTGAGAGTATGGGTTGAATATTCGGTATTTGGGGTGGGCTTTCTAACGAGGCCACAGGAACAGCTGCCCTATTTGGCAATTTAGCTGCGGGCTGAGCTTTAAAGGTGGAAGGAATTCCACTTAAGAGGCAGCCGGATCAAATGTTTAGTTCTTCATTCGATCCACTATAAGTACCGCCAATTGAGGCCATTTAATGAGAACAATTTTCACAGAACTTTTGTAAATGGCGAGTCCTTATATGAACCCGTTATACATATTAATATATATGTCTGCATATATGTACATATGTATGTATTTGTTGTACATGACTCCCGCGACTAAGTGTATACTTTTACATATTCATTTAAAATGCACACAGCGTTTTCCAACCTCAAATTACAGACAACATTACATGAAATGCCCTCAAACCCACATATACACTGCAGGCTGCTTGTGCGTATAAAGGCGTGTGTTTGTTTTGTATTTGCATGCGGCATGTCGTTAAATTAAAATTTGCAATTTTTAGTTTAAGCTGAACACAAAAGCCGACTGAAAAAATACATCTATAGCCTGAACTGAATCACTCGGTAACAAATGCAAAACTGTAGACTGTTATTGTTCAATTATTTTTATTTAAATACAAATAATATTTGAAAATGTTATGTATAAAATTAAAGAAAACAATTATCAAAATTCTCATTTTGAAATGAATGAGTTTAAAATTATTTTCTGTAAAATCTCTGACATATAATATGCTATGATGATGATGGTAAACGATGTTATCATCATTATAAACGATGTTATCATCATTGAATCATTTGCTTCCGTTGATGAGCCGATGACATAAAAGGTTTTCGTTCAAGTATTGATGTCTTTAGTAATTATATGTTTACAATAATTTTAATTTTACACATTATCGAGTAACAAAATAAACTACTGAAAATTTACTTTTTTTTATCCATATAAACAACATATTTTTTAAAATTCAGCTGATATCAATTTTCTTTAAGTATAAATGCCAAATTCAGAGACTTAATACTTAAGTACATAAATCTTAATTTTGGTATAAATGAAATCATGCTTAAATGGCGTTCTCTAAATTTGAACAGTTTGAAATATTTTGATGTGTTTAATTAAAATCAAATGGAGTTTAAATATATATGTATCAGTGTATGCATAAATTTATCAGTTCCCATACTTTAATTGCTCACAAAACCAACTTTAAGGAGGCGCTTCTGGTGCGTAGGGGATTTGTTTGAATCTCAACTCCCATCACGCACAATGGCTACATACACAAATACAATTGCAACTCCATGCCATAACTTGAAAAATCAAGTGACACATACAACAACACGCACACGTAGTTGCTATGGTTACAGGTTAGAGCCGTGGATCAGGCTAGAGGCAGGGAAATGAAAAGCCGCATTGAATAAAAGTGCCAGCCCACAACCCACAAAAACCAAAAACAGTTCAGTAAATTATATACACCAACTACGACAACAACAACACGCACACATATAATCCAATATACACACACAAATATATGGAGGCCACATAAAAAGGTCTATGTACAGTAAATTATATTATATGCGGCCAAGTGTGTACTAAATAAGGTAATTTGTGTGTACACCAGCCGACGACTACCAACAACGACAACAACAACAACAACAACAACAATATTCAACAACAAAAAGCAAAAACAAAAATTCATTAAAATGAAAAATGAAATTCAACAATTTTTGAAGTGCGGGACGCTTTTGGTGCTCTCGCTGGAGCTCACTTGGCAGCTGGTTAAATTTTCGCAATTTTCCCCGAACGTCAAATAATTTTTCCACTTGATGTATGCGCTTCACGCCAACGTCACCCCGTCAGAGTTCTCTATATAAATACCTACACATATACCATATATGTATGCATATAGGCGTATGTATTTGTTGATGACCAGCTAAAAGGTTGGGGAGAAATGGAAGCTAGGCAGCAAAAACCAAATATGTACAACAACAGTTGTAAAATCCTCTAAAATATTTTTCAATTTAAATTTTAGCTGGATACTGAAATGTGCCATGAGAATAATGTATGGTTATTAAGTACCTTTCTCTGCAAAATTAGATGAAAATATTTAAATTTCTTTAAATGTTCTATAAAACAAATATTGAACATTTTCATTAAAATGATTTAGAATCTAGAGTTCCTATAATGGAATAATTGGAAATTTGAAATAAAAGGGTTCAAGCAGTTATAATTTTTTATATTTTTTCTTAATCAAAACATTTAAATTACTAAAGTGAATACATATATATATTGTTTCTTTGAAATTATTCAGGCTACTAATGTACCTGACTAGTATTGTGGAAATCACAAATAGTTTCCAGATACATAATTGAGTAGCAAGTAGACAATTAAACATTAAATTCGGTCATGTTTTTTAAGTTCAAATTATCGAAACATTAAAAAAATAATAATTATCGTTAAGAAAATTTTAAGCCAATTTCTTAAAGTTAATTAAATTAAAATCCGTTACCAAAATTTAATCGACATGTGTATATCAATAATAAATTTCTGTTAACTTAATTTATTGTTATTTATATTGTTACTTTAATGACGAAATTTAGAATGGATAAATGAACCCCTTTTTACATAAATGTATATGTACCGACCTTAGATGTAGAGCATCAATATTGACTACCTAAATAACAATTTATCCCAACTTATCAATGACAAGAAAATTGGCTACCCACAATTCTCCATCCTTTTCACATCCGTAAATACATGTACATTGATCCCTTTTTGAAACACATTTATTAAAAATAGATATAATTAAATATATAACCATTGTCAGCTGCTGATAAGTGTGCAAAGTTCATCGAATATATGTCAATTAAACCGACAATCAGCTGATTTTCAACCAACGACTAACGACAACACATATGCCACTATGACGTCATAATGTAAACATCATAAAAATGCCGAAAAATAAAAGTATTAAAAACAGCAAAGCCAAAAGAGAAATGTAAAAATCGACAACAACAAAATGAGTAAAAAACTTGAACAGCAGTGAAAATGACACGCGCCAACAATTGCAATTAAATAAAAATAAAAATAATGAAAAAATATAAAAAAAATGAATTTAAAAAAACGACAACTGGTAACTGGTATGGAAACAATGACATTGACAATGTCAATGAACGACCAAAAAGAAAAAAATAAACGAAAATTCAGGCAAGGCAACAACGAGGAAAAGACCACCAAAAACCAAACGAATGCCATGTGCCGGAAAATGCAGACGCAGTGCAGCCGGCAATTATCATAAGCAGCAACAGTCTCCACACACATACATATCTCCCTCAGTGTGTGTGTGTATATGTAAGAGCCGAAAAAAGGAAAAACTAACAAAAATATATCAGAGTGCATGCGAGATGATCTGCCTTTGGACTGGACTCTCGGGGAGGTCACTTTTCGCACTGGTTTGTTGATGTTGATGTTGTTGTTGCGTTGTGCTTCATGGGGTGAAGGGATTGCCTGGCATTTTATTTAATGCCAATTACGTGTATGAGCCGCATTAACCAACTCATTTACGCCCCCTTCACGCACACGTGCAAACAAACACTTTCACCATCGTGAATTGTTTAAAAAAATAAAAAATAAAAAATGGCGAGTATAGCGTTTTTATCGTCATCCGCAAAGTATGCAACAGTATGGACATCATAGACGTAGATATGGTCCAAGGAAAACCGTTGACTAACGTCGAACACGATGCAAACACTTTAAGCAATTAAAAATAATAATAAAAAATTAATTATTAATAATGATAATTTTTGATAAATATAGTTTTTTAGAATAGATACAGGTGAACAATATTAAATTAAGCAACAAGGTCAGGTTTGGTTCAAAGGTTCAAACCTAATGAGGAACCTCTATCTCGGTTCAATTTTACCCTTCAATCATTGCATATTTTTTCAAGTCAAACTTAATATTAACTTAATTTTATATGATACTATACATTAAGTTAACGATAAAATGCAACATGTTGACCAAATAAGATAATATCTTCTTTTATTATCTCTAGGATCAAAAGAGAAGATAATTTCAAATCTTTTATTATCTCTTTTTCTGATCTTATACGGTATTCAAATGCCAAGTTTAGTTAACCATCTCTATATTTATTTTAAAAATACGGTTCAATATACTTTAACTTTATGAAGATAATTAATTTCAGTTAAAATTAATTTAGATTGGCAGACGATTCAGTTGAACTATAATATGGTGCTTTTTTGTCCATCGCTAGTTGGGTGGAAACTTAATTTAATTTTTTTTTTGTGCACAGTTTATTGCACTTAATGAAACACAAGAGCAGCCAGTCGACATGTGTGAGGGAGGTAACGGGTCGTTTGTCCTGTCTCAGGACTGTCTACCAGCTGTGATGATGTATGTGGACGCGGTTGCCGCAATGGCAGCGTCAGTGTTGGCATTCCCACTCTCCCCATTGCATCAAGCAGAATCCGTGCAGAAAATACAATGCAAACGAAAAAAAAAGAGAAATAAAAACATTGCACATACGCCATGTTGGGCGGCAGCAGGAAAAGCAACAGTCAACGTGGCAATGTCCTCGTCCTTCACCTAGAATTATTTTTGTGAATTTTATTTTTTTGCTGAAACAACAACACGCTCTTTACATAATATGCAATTTTCATTTGGTTGCCGAAAAAATAAAACCAAAACAAAGGAATCGCCTGCATTACGCATGTCTCAATGTGAGAGTGAATGAGTGTCTGTCCGAGTACGAGTGTGTTTGTTTATATATATATATGTATATATACTTGTGTGTATAAGTATGAACGTATGTATGTGCACAAGTGCGTATTTCATCAATATACGCATTAATAAGCCGCCCAATACCGGCACGCATCTGGAATCTGGAATCTCTGGACGTTGGACGTCAGACGTCGGGTGCCCACGTTGCTGCCGATATTGGTGCCAATGCCAATAATGCTGATGAGAGTGAAAGTGCGAGGCGAGTGCCAAAAAATGAAATAAAAAACGAGAGGAAAAAGACCAAAAATAAATATAATTGCAGTCAAAAATAAAACAGAGTGACGAAATGGAACGATGATCGAAAAACGAAAAACGAAAAGTCGTCGACATTAATCGACTCGAAATTGGTTTAATTCATATTTAAATGCATGCCGCTGGACCGACAAGTGGCCGTATGTTTAAATTGAGGCCGAAACGGGGGGTTAAACTGAGGTTCGATTGTGGTTGGCACGAATCTCTTGATTGCTGGTAGGAGGACGGAAGCAACAGATGCCATTACATACTCTGGCTACACTGTCCACTGTGGCTTTTTCTGCTCAATAACTCAATTAAATGTTATTTATGACAAATCAAATTTAACGGCTATCACGACATGGCTAATGCAGTTGGCCTACAAAGGCCTAAAATCAATGTATACCTCTTTGTACTCATTCAAAAGCCAACTCCTAGGTTACCTGACCAAATATGCGTCTACACACAAACACACATACTTTCGTTCATATTTAATTTGTGCAGATATAATTATTATTTGCATTAAGCCCAAATAGCTGGCCAGACATGACCAATAGTCTACAAGCGACAATTATAATTTAACAATTAAATAATTATGCACAAATTTTAGATTGCATTTTGAATTGAATGCATTCTGTCAATTTTCTATTCACATCAATATTGTAAACAAAAGCTAAGTCTATTACTCTACTTTCTTTAACCCCAATATATATTTTGGAACCGATTATATGAATTTATTTCGTATATATTATATACAATCAAAACTGAGTTGACCAGGTTGAGTTAAAATATTTGTACTATTTATAGATCGGAAATCTTTACACTAATTTTACTGTTAATTATTTAGTTCAACGTTTGAAGACCTATTTAAATTAACTACATTTTCATACGTTTCGTATTACAAATTTGATACTCATTTATTAATCAAAAGATTAGACTTTAAATATTTTATATCCTATATTTTCAAATAAATTACAAGCTCTGAAAATAATAAATGTTGTACATTTGAATCTTCATATATCTAAAATATTTTGTAATTTAATCTAACAAACTTTACTCAATTATTCTATTTTCAGACATTGCATCTCAAAGACATCGAAAACAACATCGAAATGGACTTAACTTTAAGAGCTATATCAATGACAGATAAGAAATATGTATGCACTCCATTTTTCAAAATAAATACAAAAAAAGAGTCAACAAAATGCTGTAAATTATTTCATTAGTCTTTGGAAGAGAGAGACAGATGATGCAGAGCGACATGCTATCTCCACACTGGCGTCTGTTCTACTTGCTTTGATGCCCAGTTTTAATCAGTAAAAGGCATTCATCTTGTTTGCCAAACTAATTTTTTATCTTGCCAACCCCAAGAGCTTGAGGATGGCGAATGTCCTTTGGTGCCGACACGTCTTTCAAGCAGCTAGACAAGGAGTTATATTTTTAGAGATATGTATATACATGTGAAATGGAAGCTGTGGCGTCACTCAAGGGTCCCCAAAGAAATACAGAGTCCCAGCTCTACAAATACATGTACATGTATGAACATTTTTATATGCATATAGAGTTTATATAGAAAAACGAGAAAAAAGGATGCAAAACTTTTAACACCCTCGTCCAGAGGTCGTTGGTGGCTCTAGCAGGAGCAGAATGAGGTAAAAAAAGAAGTGGAAGCAGCAGCTGCATTTTCCTCGCATTCGCATTTATTTAACTAACAGTAAAAAATTACTTTTGCCTGCTAAAAACGCAATATGAGGATGAGGAGAAGAGTTTCCAAGGGAATAGCTGGGCAGCTGATGCTGACTGTCCAGGCAACGGTCCTGGCAAATGGAAAAAGGACATTCGTTATGCTTAAGCAGAAGAATACGAAACTGTACTTGACAGAGCCCAGGACACGGCGCCCACAGTGCCAACGCTCTGCTAAACTAATAGCAAAAAGGAGCAATGCTTTTTATTCAAGCACACACACATATATATTCACATATATATATATATATGTATATATAAATGAACACAAAGAAGATAAAATAAAAAGCAAAATCCCAGAGCAAGCACAAAAGGTAATGGCCAACTGTACGAAGCAAGAAGCTTCTTGGCCAGCCAAAGGGTTTGTCCTTCTCTATCTCTGTATGTGTGTGTCTGTGAGTATATGTTCTTGTTGTTGTTGCCTGCTCGTTGACTCGTTGGCTCGTTTGGCTCGTTTGGCTCGTTTGGCTTGGCTGAGGGGTTGTTTGCTGCTGGGGAAAAGTAAAATGGCGTCGCCTTAATTTATTTTAAGTGGTTGATGGTTTTAACTTGGCTTGCAGAACGTTGGCAAAAGAAATAGCCTTTAAAGCTAACTATTTGTGGATTTTAGAGAGGCAGAAAGAGAAAGAAATGAAAGGAGACCACAAAACCTATACGTGTGTCACCCACGTTCAGGCATATTATCCTGTCGACCAGCCCTGCAGGCTTTGTCTTTTCTATAAACCATTATGCAAATAGCTTCAATGGTTACCCCAAAAAGGAAACATCTCGGCCCGAGAACAAGTCAAATTTATAGCCGACTTAACAATTTGCACAAGCTTGCTGGACCCAGTTGCCAGTCTCAGTCTCAGTGGCAGTCTGCCGGCGGCGGCTTGACCAAAACAAACCCATACAAAAACTAAAGGAGAAATCTCGAAAAATTGCAAAAACGATTAAATATAGGCAAGCAACAACAACGAGAGCAACAACAATGCCTTACAGAAGTATCCTGTAACCCACAAAAGAGAGAGAGAAAGAGAGAGACATGAAATGAAAGCAAACGAATGCAAATTAAAATCGTCCCCTTAAGTTGGCCTGGACTGGCTCGATGACGCCATAAAAAGGATGCGCCTTGTCTGGTCTGGTCTGGCCAACTCAGTCCATAGTCCAGTCCAGTCCAGACCCATTCAAACTGAAGCCAGCCGCCCCTTTCTTGTCCTGCATCGACCATTTTATGCATAGGGGAGTCATTATATTGAATTGAACGTTAAAGCGCAGATAAAATGTGCAACAAAAAGAACCAAAAGGAAGCAATCGAGTCAAGTATGTTGACTCCCAATCTCGTTCTACCCAAGCAGTTAACTCTGCGCAGTTCCCAGCTCCAAGCTCCCATTTCCAGTAAGCAGCCAACGGTCGACGTCGTCATCAACCTCGATGCCAGTCGAAAAGCCAGTAAAGCAATTGAGGCCTCAGACACTTAAAATGTAAACCAAAGGCCGAAACGAAACTGGCTGTAAGTACAAATGTGAGTGTGCATATCTGTGAGAGAGTGTGCGCATGTATATATGCATGTGCCTGTGTATGCCTACCCAGTGTTCATAGCTGTCAGCTATAAGACACACGGCTGAGCGCCCCACAGCGGCGATTGAGTTGCCAACCTTTTCAGACAACTCAGCCAGACGGGCAGGATGCATATAGGCTGGATAACTCCTTGTCTGTCTGGCAGTTAAGCAAAGACCCAGAATGGCTTAACAATAGGGTGACTCGAGAAAACAAATCACAAAAAAAAAAAAACATTTATATAAGTGTTCTTAACATTAATAAAATAACATTCCAAAATAGTTCTTAAAACTGTAAAGCTACTAAAGACAGCAGGTTCCTGCTCGAATCTATGAATGGATCGTAAATGCTATTGTTTATTAGTTTATTTTTAAAATAACATTAAATTTAATTTACAAAAGAAATATTGAAATATTTAAGAATTAAGAGAATAGATAATCATAATCATAATATGTTGAATAATTGAAATGTAATTAATGTCTAACAAACAAAGTAAAAAATATTGGGTTTTTGATAACTTAGTAGATAAATTAAAGAATGCAAAAAATAAAATATTGATGAGAATTTTTTTTTGCTTTTTCAACTCATTTACATATTACGAGTTAGAACGAAAAACAATAATTTGTGGAAGTCTTATGTACTCAAATATTAAGTAAGTAAGAAAACAAAAGTTTAGGCAAATCAAATTTAAAATATACCGCATATTTCGAAAGTCCTTGGCATTTTCTCTATTTTATTGCAAATATGTATCAATATTTCTTATAAATACTGTAAAAAATTAAAGTATAAATGTCTCCACACCAATCTCAAAAAAGTAGTGAAACAGTATTGATCTAAGCTTAGTTTTCTAAGTTTCGATTATTAAAGGTTATGTTAAATATGATTATTTTTTGTTAACCCCTAAAGCAATACAGTATCTTACCATTTTCTAAATTTTCCAAAATTGGGAAATATTTGATATTTAGTTTTTTATGTAAACCATCCATAATTACTTGTTCAATATTTATTTCTTAATTCAAGATAACTTTCAGGTACTTAGCTCGACATTAAGAATAATATGTATATTGCATCACCCTACCGAACCTTTACTAGCTCTTTATGCTTCCTTCTCCACACCTGTTATGAGGAAGTGTGTAACTGCATACTTCCTCTTGATCTCAATACCCCGGGAAAAAAAACCTTCCAGCCGAGCAGTTGCTGCCTTTGCCAGCCTGTGCATCATATCCTGTCCAAACTGCCTTTCCTTATATCCTTACGCCCCCAATCTGGCTCGCTCTCTTACTCCCTTTCTGCTTACTTATCTTCATTTAGCTTTCTACCGTATAACGTTCGTTATCTTTGTATGTGTGTGCATGTCTCTGTTCTCTGTTTGCGTATTTGAGCAAATCAAGTGAAATTACATTTTTCTATACCATGCTCTTAATTTTATTTGCATACGTATCCTGCAGGCTACAATATTTACAAATGAATACGACAGGGAGTCTGCTGCCATAGCCTCCGATAAGGAAGAAGCAGTTACGTGTTCTCTTCCCCCCATACTTCCCCCATCTGTCCGTTCTTACCCTATTCAGGCTAACCCCAAATCGGTCTGGTAACTACGTTTGCAGAAATTCTTTCATATCCTTTTCAAACGTCGTTACATGCCCTAAAAATGCCATTTTGTCACCGCCTCACCTCCTTGTCCTTCTTGCTCTTCTCTCACTCACCTCGCTTTCCCCATTTCATTTGCCTGTCATTTGCATTTTCTTTTTCTATTACTTCCTTGCTTGCTTTTTTCTAGCATTAATATTTGTTTTCGTTTGATAATTTTTCTTTGCTGCCTTTTATACTTTTAAGTGCACATCCTGCCTGAAACCCAAACCCCTCCCCTCACTGAAAGACCGCCCCACAGCATTCTCTCCTTCTCCTTACCGACTAAGTACCACACGGGTTAGTTTCTCGTTTTCTGCAACGTTAACTTGCTGTCTCTTTCGTTCTCTCTCAGCAGCTCCTTTGCAGTTTCGTCTTATTGGATTGCAGAGACGCTACAACAAGAAATAAAAAGGACACACAAAAAAGGAAAGAAAAACAGGATGCCTAGCTGCATTTAAATGTGCTCCGCCCCTTTTCTATTTAAAAAATGTAAAGCATTTGCTTTGCCTTCGCCAACCGTTATTCCCTTATACCGTTTCTGGTGCTTGCTCTTTCTTTTAATTTATTTTATACCGCTGCCTCCTTGTTGCGACAGCGACAGCGACAGCATCTGGATCCTGTCGCTATGAATGCGGCTGCTTCTGCCCGACTCAAGTCACCTCTTACCACATTCCTACCAATAAGACTGCCGATGCGACATTACCTGTTTCTGATTGGAATGGGCAACTGCAGCATATTCCATTCTAATAGCCATGTTCGTTGGCTTTTAATTGAAAGTTGTCATGGAATTTATTACAAGAAATGCACACGTGGCTTACATGCATTAACAAGCTTTCACAATGAGGACTACGTTTGGCAAGAGATCAAGAGAAAGCAGACTTTTTGATACTTAAGAAGACTTTAATAGGCTTAAAAATGTACACTCATTGTAAGAAAGATAATTGCTAGAAATTAAAATCATTTTCTTTGTATTATAGCACCTAGAATTATAAACAATAAACAATTATTGAAGGAAATTTGATTGATTTATCAGTTGGTCAGCGTGAAATTAAGTTTGAAGTTAGGGACAAAAAATTTAAAAGAAGCGAAGACAAAAACGGTTCTATTTATTCCGTCATGTCGACTTTTTCTATTCTACATACCACACTAACCTTTTATGGACAATATTTGGACAATAATTTAAATCCAGAAAAAGTCGAATCGGACTTAATATATTCCTTTTTATGAATTTTGACTATTTTTATTTTTCATTTAAGAGAATTTAGTTTGTTCATGTATAGGCCATGTATTAAGCCAGCGGACCAAACTGAAAGCGATAGACGAGCATTCGCTAAATGTTCGTCAGTGAGCTTACAAACGGCAGATTGCGGACAAAGAATGACTGATGACAGAGAATTAGTTAAACATTCGCAATCGAGCTTTAGGGCAAGAATAAAGTTAATTATAAATGAGCAAATTTTAAAGATTCGATCAACACTCGCCAGCGAACTTTCGAGCGGATAAAAACAAAGTAAATAAAATTTCCAATGATATGTCGTTGCAGATAGTAAAAGTTAAGTTTATAAGCAAAGTAACTGAAATTGTAATCAAGTTAATCTACTATCTCAAATATTAATTAAACACAATTAAACAAAGATTTAAAACTACTACAATCCATCTATTTTGTGGGGGAACAAATATATGTGACAGATAATTTACTTCTTGTCAGTTTCCAGATCTGGATGCGAGCGTATCGCCCGCACAGTTTTCGTTTACAAGAACGACATCGAAATTTTGGCCCACTGTGCTCTTTTTTTGCTACTTTATTTGAACTGAGAAGTTCTCAGTGAGAGCCGAATTAAGAGAACAAACATTGCACTGCTTTGCTTATTATCCGAATAGACTGCTTGGTCGGTTAACATAGTGGCGTCATCTATGGGATGTTAGCGGCAACACGAAAATATACTGCTTGACGCACTGCAGCTTATCCGAAAAGGACCACCCCTAAAAGCAGCATCCGGCAAACAAAACAGGTTTGAATGTTATGGGATTTTTAACCCCTTAAAATGCAGACAGTAGAGATGCAAGGCAGACAATCCCTTGACCCAAGACTGGACCCACTGCTCTTGTCCAGCCTCAGGCGTTCAGTATGAGAAAATCATGAGAAAATGCTTAAAATTTATGCAGCATCTTCAGGTTTTTTTACTCGTTTTTCTGCTTAACTTGCACTTGGTTCAAAGGTTACTGACCAGCGACAGAGGACCAGAAGAAATCAGTAACCAGTTGCAAGATGCTGAACACTGAGCATTGAGCCTGGGAAAGTAGCGAGATGCGGAGTCTCTCGACAGGAACAAGTTGTAGACCAATTAAATGGAATGCTAACAAAAGAATACTTTATACAGTTTTATTTCTTGTTTTTTAACCGTTATAAATAAATGCATGCCTCACTCTAGCACAGCACATGCTATCTCTGTCTTTCTGCAACGCTTTCTCTGCATCTCAACTAGACTGTCTCTTTCACCCGCTAGATTTGAATGTGGAAAAGTTTTTGGGCTCGGTAGCAAAAGTTCTGCAGAAAATATTCTAATGAGCTACAAAGTTCCAACGCAACTAAACAGAGTCTGGACCGTCAGTGGACTGAGAGTGGACTCTGACGTAGTAGCAGCATCCTGCCTAGACTCACTGTATGTGGGTCTCGTACCGCCGTCAAATCGAATAAATTTTCAAGTGCATTTTACAAGACAGTTTGAGCGAAGTTGCCAAACTTCAATGCGAGTGTAGACAAATTGCTGGCAATTAGGCATTAATATTAATATGAGTTACACGTTGCAGTTCATCTAAGCTCGACTCACGTGTCTTGGCCAACCCTGCGACGCGACTAATTAGTTTTGGGAGCGTTTGCCTAGGGGCATTTCGAATGCCTTGCCCCCTCCACTCCATTGCCATTAGCAGTAACATTGCTGTATACTGTTTATCGTCATCATCTTCATCATTATCATCATCATATCAGAGGGCCGGACAGAATCAGTAAAGTTTATTATGCAAAATACAGCGTGCTGCTGGCAAGCTGGCAAATGAAGCTCATTCAACGCTAACCAAATATGGCAAGGATGTGGCCAAGGCAGCGATGTTGGCCAACTACGCCGTTGCCGTTGCTTTTGCCGTTGGATGGCCAATTGCCAGCAAGGAATATTTGATAAGTTGCAGCCCAGCCAACCCAGTCTACAGTCTGAGCCCAAGTAACGCTGCTCTTGCACATAAAGTATCATATTTAATATTTATGGCGACGCAAATGCGCAAAGTGTGGCCCAATTCCCCCCTCCCCCCTCCCTCTACCCACCTCACCGCCTCTTGAGCTACTACTCTTACCAAATCTGCTTAGAGGCTGGGCGCATGGTGACCACTAATATCGAACTATATGCCAGCCAAGCCAATAAATCCAGCTGGCCGAAACCTGTGAACGTTGCCAAGGCACAAATTCTGGCAGCAACTGCTGCTGCTGCTGTTGTTGTTGTTGTTCTTGTAGTTGCTGCTGTTGCTGTTGCTTGTAGCTGTTGTTTGTTTGTTGGTAATTATAATTCAACCAACTCGTGCGCAAAATAAATTAAGAAAAAGTTAAGTGTGATCAACTTTATATACTTTATAGCTGTGTACATGCAATCGGCCAAGTCCTAGTTCATCATCAACAACAGCAACAACAACTCCAAAAACAACAACAACAAATTTCTGGCAATTGCATTTCTCGCCAGCAAGCAAATGAAATTGCAACAACGCCAACGTCGTGAAAACTTTTATTGAACTTGGGAGTTGAATATTTTTCAGCTCATGTGGCCAGGCGGACTTTACTCTCTTCTCCCCTTTCTCCTCATCCCCTCTTTTTACCCTTCTTTTGGCCTGTTAGTCGCTGCAAATGTTGCCAAGGCACAACATTTTTCCATGCTGGTAAAAGTTAACTATGAAAACCAAAGGAAGTTAACTGCTAAAATTAGTAAAAGTGCAGAAAAGTTGATGAATTTTCGAAAGAACGTGTAGCGTATTGAAGTTTGGGCCCTACAGTTGGGGCGCAAAAAATGTTAGATTTCTGACTGGACATTTTGATTAACGTTAAAGCATTAAGTAATAAATATTCCTAATATATTGTATAGAAATACACACTAATTATTTTAAAATACAATATATTGTATAATATAAATTTAGTTATCTTATTATATTTATATTACACTAGAATACTTTACTCTCTATGACAAATAATAAAATGACATTGCCGATTTTACATAATAAAATAAAAAATGCGTGAATAATTATTGTTTGTAAGATTTGTAAGATTTTATTCGCTCATATATATAATGGTATATATAATGGTTGTATACGATTTTTACTAAAATTGTTCAGAATTTATTATTATCATTAAAGAAAATCTTTTGAACATCATAATTATTTTTTATGGCGTAATTTAAAATACTAATTCATAATAATGTTACGGTCCCCTGCTAGTACTATAGTTTTAAGTAATATATATTTATATTAAAGTTACAAACTCAAAGCAATTTTCTGAAATGTTTGACAATTTTAAAATTTTTACATAACATAAACAAATGTATATTAATATATATTGTATTTAGGGTGTTCACTCGTGTAAATTTGGTGAATGGTTAATCTATATATGGAAATTATGCATTAAATTTAACTACACGAAATATGATAATTGTACTATAAATACATAATCCTAGTGGACCCCACGAACTTCGTCTGACCCCAAATTAACATTGATGTACATATATATTGACAGTAAAGGTTTTCCCAACATTTTCTTTTCTATAAGCCTTCTCCTGACAATTACGAATAACTAACAAAAATTTAAGCCAAATCAGTCCAACCGTTCTCAATAGTATAGCTAAGAAGATTCGAAATTTGCAACCAAATATATATATTTTTAATACATTAACTTCAAGGCGGCCCTGTGATGCGCCTGGCCGCAAAATGCCGCCCGCTGCTTGCAGGCAACCCATTGACATTTTGCCAAACTTGATGTTGATGTTGAAATTTTTCATCATAAAAATAACACTGAAAAACACAAATTTTTTTATTCAGTTGCCATTGCTATTGTTGTTGCTGTTGTTGCACAGCTACAAAAACAACAACGAAAATAGAGATGAAAACAAACTATGAGGAAAACTCATCTAAAATGCATAAAATTTGAGTTGATGAACTGTGGGGGGTGAACTGGGCGAAAAGGAGAAGACAAGGCCGGATAGGAGATGGTGGAGACAGGAGGGGAAGTAGCACAGCAATCAACTACAAGCTGCTGCCAAAGGATGTGCAGGAGTAGTCTCATCAGATGACTTATATCTGAGATGAGGCAAGTGGCAAATGTGGCAAAGAGGCGGGCAGAGAGTTATGAGCAACTTATTGACTAATGCAAGGCTGCCAATTGAAGCAAAAGATGAACGAATGGTTGAATGACTGAGAAAATGCAATAACAAATTTTTAGTGAAAAATTCAAAAATCAATTTCGGATGGGCTTACACTTAAATGCACACAGCTCGTACAAGAACAATCTGAAATGCGAAAATGCCGTACAGACAATTGAATGGAAGCAACATGGCAGCAACATGGCAGTCCAACAAGAAGCATTTTAGATTATGCGACTGAGAGAGAACCTTAGCATTATAAATAAATAAAAGCAGTTGAAATAAATGTAAAGGACTTGGCAAGCATCCAGGCTGGCAGGCTGGCAGGCAGAGCGAAGGACATGTGCATGTTTGAACAATAGAAAAACCAAAAGAAACAAGATATTAAGAGAAAGAAATGGCAACGAATGTCTGAGTCACAGACAGAAACACACATACACACACACACACACATACACTCATTTGAAGTTTATAAAGGACGAAGCGTGCGAAGGACAACATTTGAGCATTGCCAGAAGGAGTGACGCTGTCTCGCCATAAGCAAATATAAATGTACAAGCTTTTATAGTACACATATGCATATACATGCATGCGAGGATGTATGTGCTTCTCTCAAATTTCTTGTTTTATTTCTGCAAATTTTCATTGTCGACATACGAGTACTTGTATTTCTTCCCTGCCTTCGGGTCGCACTCGACTCTCGACTCCTTGCTGAAGATGCGCTTTAGAGAACGTTGCCAAGGGCAATGACAAGGACAATGCCAAGAAAGATGTAGTCTCAGGAGGAAGCTGCGAGCTTCAGATACACGTCACCAGCAACATGAAAAACAAAAACAGCAACAGCAATGACTGCTCCGGTTGCCAAATTTAAAATTTTCAATTAAAATGTTGTCATTGTTGTCATTGGGTTTCTCTTTTCGGTTGGTGTTGTCCAAAAAGACAGGATTCTGTATTCTGTCCAAGTAACTTCAATTTGAAGTAGTTTGATACATGTATGTTGCTAAAAATCCTTGAAAAACACAAAGTGGTTGAAAATTTTCTTTAGTTCTCTAAAATAGTTAAGGAAGTAAAGTGCTTTTCTAAGTAAACTAAATTGTTTGCCTCTAATAAAAAGAACCGCCCAGGTTTCCGCTGAAAACCAAACAAATTTCTTTAAATTTACAAAACAGACATGGTTAAAGAACTATAATTTCAATTTTTCATTTATGTACGGTACCGTTCAACTCATTGTTGTTGCAACTTTTAAAACAAATTTGCAGAAGACAGCAAATAACTATACAAAACAAATATAATTTTTACCCAATAAAAAAAATTTATATTCTACTTAAGTCTAGCCGCAAAATTACCAATATGACAACCCTGCTGATTACATAATAAATTTTTAACATCTTTTAGTCACATTTTTAACAAATGAAATATGGATTAAATACTGCTAAAAAGAATTTTAAAAATAATTTTATTGTATCAGCGTCCTATTAAATAGAATACACAATTTATGGATTCCCAAATTACGGATGTTTCCTTTGAATATTTTATGAAGCATAAATGAATATTTTAGATACTATTGTCAATGCAATTAATTGGGACCCACTCCGAAAGGTAGTATTAGCAGGGTATGCTTGTTACTTCTTCAATATATTGAGAATATGCCAGCATAGATTGTAGTTGTCATTAATTCAGCCCTGTTTTAATGAAATCCTTTATATACATTTTAAAGTGTTCGATATTCCATATATTTTCACCCAACACCCGTCATGCTGGATACCCGCAAACATTGCGAACTACTCAAGCAACTGCCCCAATCCTTTAACGAAGTAAAACTCCAAAAAGCTCTAGCTCAACCCCTGGAACTATGCTTAGAGATCTCAAATTTGGGGGTGGATTTGAAGCAATCAGCAAAGGCGTAAGGGAAAAATGTGAACTGGAGTAGGAGTTTATAGTCTATGTGCAGGCGATAAGTTTTAATGTCTTGAGCTGATGGCGTAGAAAACTTTTTGTAAAACTACACGCACACACACACACACACACTTATAGACAACAACAATGCTCCCACACACACTGTTAACAGGGTCAATATCGCAGAGGGTTGGTTTGGCCCAGAAGAAGCGAAGTGAACGGAGAATATGGCCGCACAACTTTGATACGGGCATGTGAGTGAATTTTAATGAAAGTGTGTGCGTGTGTGTGTGGGAGGGTGCGAGTGTATGTGTATATCTGAAGCCTTGAAGAAACATGCCCCGAATACCCAAAGTGAACCCAAAAGACATTCACAAACATTGTCAGAGGCTTTTCTGGCTTCGGGTGGGTTAAGGGTGTTGGGATGATGGGAGGTTGGGTTGGTCTGCATAAAAGATAATGATGTTGCCTTAAACTTTTGGGAATAAATAATAGTTGTAGTTTGTTTGTTATATTTTTTGTATACTATACAGTTTACCATATACCATAACAATTCTCATGCCCATTCCCTAGATTTATTTCCCTTCGCTCTGACTGCCTGTAAGCTAAGGTTATTATCTTTCAAGTTGTTTCTACTTGTTGTTGTCGTTGATGTTATTGTTGTTGTGGTTGTTGTTGTTGTTGGTGCTGCTGCTGACTCTGCCATGTTGCTTTTTACACGCAACCAGGCACAACAACATGGCCGAGCCGTAAAGGGACCCAAGGCCTTAAGCTTATAATTAATTGCATGTTTGGTCGAGACGAAATAATCCTTTGTACAAAAATAACACCCAACTCTATCTCCCAGCCCTGGCACGAGGAATACACATCTTATGTGTGACCAAGCTGAGTTTGTATGTGTAAAAGAGTGTGTGCTTGTGTGAGTTTGGGCCCTTTGACCATAGTTTTAGCAGCGCCCAAAGTTTTGCTACATGCCTTTTGGGAAATTTACAGGCAAATGAATGTTATCATAACTCAGCCATACCCCCAAGCCGTTCTATAAGCCTACTCCTCCTTCGGCTTGGTCATGTGTAAAGAATAACCAACTATATTCACATACATCTATATGTATGAGTCTGATGAGTTCGTTTATAATTTTCAATTAAAATTGATGAATGTGCAACTAATTAATGGCCCGAATGAATGTTTAGCCAACATCAAACTGATTCGACTGACAAACCATCAAGCTGACCCGGCCTTCCAAAACCGACCTGGCTAATGTAACTTTTGTCTCGCTAATTCGCATTGATTCATGAGCCTCCGCCTCAACATTCCAGATCCATCCGAACTCACTTGCCATTTTTATGAATATTAATGATGTCCCATTGTGCGGTCTTTGGCCTTAAATATATGGCATAAAAGTCCACTTTTTGGGATACCTGCTAGTCCATTAAGCAAAATATTTGCAATGTCTTAAAAGTATTAAAAGACGTAGTATATTTTTTAGCATTGTAGTTGTATTAAAAATTGTTATATTTATATAAGTATATCAATAATAATATATTTAAGTAGATATTATACATTTAACACATAATTAAGATAATAATTTGATATATTTTCATAAAAGCAATTCATTTAATATAAATAACATTAAAACATTTTTTTTATTACAATAATGAAGTTACTAATTTAAAGAAAACAAAATGTGTGTTTATAAACTATTGATTTGTTACCATAATAAACAAATAAACAAATTTAATAATCCTAATATGTATATACTTAGTAAGTATTACTTACAGTTGTATACTACTCCAATATATTTTTAATTTTTTTATAATCTATAATATAATATCTATATAACATATCGTCTCTTAATATACACAAATAAAATTATTTTAATAAATAAATTATTATTAAATATGTTTATCACTATTATCGTCTGTAAATTAATAAAAATATTGTTATTTAAATAAATATATAAATATTAAATATGCTTGTTATTTATTCCAGAGACTTTACTGATTTGTTGTATCGTTTATTTATAATCTAGAATTTACTTTATCTAATGTTTTATACAACTTCAAAATCCTTAAAATTTAAAAAGCATCTTGTAGACTTATAGAAACACATTAAAAGAGTTGTAAATCTTTGAGGTTTTTGGATAAGGCATCCTTTACTGTCATTCAACCCCTTCTAAGGCCCTGGACCATCGTCGAGCGCTGGACGCTGTCCGGTCAGAGGTCAGTTTCTCAAAAATTTTCTCACACAATTTTGGGCAGTTTTTCAACTCTTTTTGGCAACCGGACAAACAAGTACTTCGAGATGAGAACCCTATTCTGACTTTTTAAGGATGCTGTGGGAAAAGACGTTGTCCAGTTGTAGAATTGTCTTCGTGTGGGAAAGGGCATAAATAAAAAAAAGTTAATATTAAGCTAAAGTCAAGTTTTAAATGTACACATACAAATTTTAATATAAATAACATTAATCAGGGATCCAAGACAAGACATAAATTTAGGGGAGAGCACACTCAAGCAATCTCGGGTAAGACCTTATCTTATGGCTGAAGCTCCGGGCTACAAAATAAATTGGCAAAAATTTTTCAGGCGCATAAAGAAGCATGTCCCCAAACTTTGCTAGCAAAAAGAACCAACTTTGGTCGGCAACTATTTCAGTGACCCCCTCTTTTCCTGCACTTTCCCTTGCCTTCTTCCCTCCTTCCCTCCTTCTCGTCCTACTCTTGCTATTGCACAAGAACTATTCAAACTTTCAGTCATGGCATAATACCTCGAGCAATCCAATGGCCAGGCAAGGACGACGAGTACCCAGCACGTACAGGATTTAATGTCCCGCAGTGGTACTTGAGAAAAAGTAGTTGGCAGTTGGGAATGGATGACAGCAGGGTGGGCATGCCTACGGGTTTGAGGGTTTAGGGGGACTGAAGCTAAGAACTTTTACTTTGCATCAGAAAAGTAACCGGACCCAGTCTCCAAAATGCCAACCAACCGAGCTAACTTTTACCAAAGCAAAAAGTTCAGTCCAAAAAAGAAATATACATAGAAATATGTATAAGTTTACGGAGTATATATTGAAATAAAACAAGAAAGTAAATCACTTTTTCTAAACACGAATATTGAATACTCTCAAATATTTCAAACTCAACTAAGAGAAGTTTGCATTTCACAGGAGGGATCAAATTTTATACAAATCTTATTTAGGAAGTATTTCTAAATATATTTGAAAAATCTATATTTATCTTTAAAATTTTCTTTCCTTTATTAAAATAAGATGTAACCATTACTTATTAAGAATACTTTAATCGTATATAAGTGTCGTAATTCAAATGAAGAGCAGATAAAGTATATTGTACTTTTAACAAAGGGAACAACATTTTCAAATGTTTGCCTAAGGTAAGTAAAAGGTTTAAGCTCTCTAAGGTGTATAGAAGAAAAGTGTATTTGAAAATTGTTGGTCTGACACCCAGTCGAGCTGGCCAACTAACAAGTGTGGGCAATGGGAGAATTTGGCAAGACAACTTTCTCGTGCTGGGACAAAAACGGGAGAGATGGTTAGGTGGTTAGAAAACGGAGGCCAAAATTTAATAGAAAATGTTCTTGTTGGAATTTTCATTTATAAATTTGCAGCATTGCCATGGAGAGAGAATAAGGTAATGGGTTTTGCAGTAGACTTTCGACCAGCCAACATCCAAATACATACTTGCAGCAATGCCAGCAAAATTCCAAGAAGTTTTAGTTGGATGAGAGAGTCCGGTAGTTTGTACATGGCTTCTAAATGCTTTTCATGTACATGTCGTTTTTGTGCCTTTTGCTTATGATTTATTGTAGAGCAGTCGAGCTGAAGCTGAGGAGCGCCCTGTAAAGATCTCAGTGGCCACATAGGCATCGCCATTTAAGTGGAAAACTAAAACAAAAGGAGAAAGGAATGAGTTCACATTTCATGACTGAATGCTTTTAATGTTTTACTTTTGATGTTGACCACACGCATAATAAATCGGCATCGAGTTAGGGCTGTAATAGCATTTCTTGTGCTATTGACATGCCATTTACAACACGAAGGCAAGTTGCCCAGCTTAAGGCAAACTTTTAAAGGGTTTTTTCATGGCCAAGTCCCTTATCAAAGTCAACTTAATTAAGGTACAGACTTAACAGCAAAAGCCTTACATCAGACCAAAATCAATATTCAAATAACTCTAAAGGACAGAGAACGAATCTCCTTCAACCATGGCGACATCAATTAGAGCACATCATCTTGAACGCCTCCAAAATGCTAACAAAGGAAGTACAGTACACACACACACACAGCCCTTCAGAACCCCTGCGGGGTATAAGAAAAGGCGTGGTTGTGTACGCTTACTCTACAAGCACACACACACACACGTATAGAGAAAGGAAACGGGTTTGCTAAAAACTCACCCCCGAAAATATGAAAAGACGATGCTGTTACATCCTCTGGCCCGCTGCTGACGGAACCGCCTGCTTTCTAATAAGAAAATGACGCCATTTTGAATTTTGGGAACAACCCCGATGCTTAGCTAAGGGAAGCAGATCGGAGGTAGGAGAAACATCCAGAGCAAGCATGTTTCTTATTTATGACATTTTTATGCTAATGGAATTAGTATGTGTGTGTGTGAGTATGAGTTTGTAATGTGAGTCCTGGGTAATTTAGGCATAAAGACGGCGCATCTGATAAGAAAATTCTGCGGGTTTCTGGCTTAATAAGTACATAGAGCTATTGCAGATGGCGGCAGCCCCGTAACAATTCAGTGAATGTCAATACAAATATATTATATAAATAAAAGATGACTATTTTTAATGTTAAACAACAAATTTATACTATGTTTTTAGTTATTCGTAATAATATAATTACTACAAAATAACAAAAAAGAAAACAATAAATTTATTTCAGTATAGCATTTGCATAAAATATTTAAGCATAGAAGAGTGGGCTAAATATTCTGCACCGCTATAAGATACTCTGTAGCCAGGTCAGAGATAGGATTTAAGAGCTAACATTTTTCTTTTATACATCAAGCAAGAAAAAAAAAAGGGAACGTGCTCGATTAAAAAAGTTCATATTATTATTATATTATAATTATTCATTATTTTGATATACTTACATAAGACAATATTAGTACTTATTGTTAGTGTGCTTTCTGTTCATTGAGTTGTTTTTTCATCAAGAAAGTCACTAAGTTTAATTTTCTTAATTTTTGATAGAAACTTTTATATATTTTTGTATATAAACATATCAAACGACTGTTGATTAACAGTTTTATAAGATCAGCAAGCATTCCTTATTTTTCCAAAACAAGCTTCTGTTTCTAAACTCTTGAACAAGGGATACAATGAACCTTGAGCTAATTGCTAACCCTTTGCCTGGGAGAGTGTGTCTCTTTATGGGGCAGAGCAAAGTCCGATAAACTCTTTTAATGCGAATGCGAAGTATAAAAGAATCTTTGTGTTTGACATAATTATGAAACGAAACAAATGTGGCACTTACACAAGGACAGGCCTTTTATAGCACAGTTAAACAAAGGGACTTTTCTTTTTCTAATGATAAAAACAAAACAAAATTTAGATACAAATGTGTGACATATAATGCTAAATGTAGCAGCAGCACGCACAGTAAAGGACGAAAAAGGACTCGCATATACACCCACATACTTTAACAAACACTCACTCACACCTCAAAGTTTTCTTTAAAGCCAAAGCTGCAGGCATTTTCCGTTTATGGCTCTGCTCCTGGCAGGTTTTGTGGGGGCTATCATCAGGATGCGCCTAGACCTCAAATAGCCAACGCCCCCAGTTAAAGGCAGACCCTAGTCACACTCATCCCCATCTAGGACAGACCGGAATCCAATCCAAATGTCGTCTCCCAGTAAATAAGCAACAAAAATTTCCAATTAATTTGCCAAGCACATAACTTGCATGTAAATAAAACAGGAGACAATCCCCAAATTCTCTCCATAAAAATTTTAAATAAATTGCCAAGTCAAGCATCAATAATGGCATAAAAATTGATTGCATTTGATGTTAAAGAGTGGGACGGACAGGGGAGCAGTGATTCTAGTTGTAAACACTACTAGTTTAGGACCTGAAACAGCCCCTTTCTTCCTGTAAGTTGTGCAGGAAATGTATGTGTACTTGAAATTGTAAGCACGGAACCCTTTCGAGATTTTATGTTTCCATCAGCGCCGGATATGCCAACTTTCTACAAAATTCAGTACAACATTTTTTAGAGTATCAGCTGTAACCACTTGTCAAGAATATAGCTGACTCGCATTTTCTTTTTGATCTTTAATTTTATAAAATTTATACAGAAATTTAAAAAAGTTTTTGTTTAATCAAGATTACATTACTATGGACTAGATTGTCTTACAACCAAGTCTGCAAACCGGTTCTGAATCAAATCTCACACAACCAGATCGTCTCAAGCTAACCTAACCTATGTTAAGTTATAAACACCACGATAACTTAAAATTTACAAATGTTGATAAATAAATACCACTACAACACAATAACACTTATTGCTCTCTTTATTGCACTGGTTCCCAAAAAAAGGACAACAGTTTTTGAGATGTAAGTTAAGATTTTACACCTTCCGAAATCTTTCTAGCAATACCCCCTGTAATAATAAATCTAAATAAATAAAAATCCTAATTTCATTGGAAAAGTGTAGAAATTGTCAGCACTGATCAGATCTCAGCGTTGTCAATGGGTTTACATGCCCAGAAGACCCTTACCCTAACCAACCCATTTCAGGCACAGTTTCTTGAAGGAACAACTACAGCAACAACGTTGAATATCCTTGAGGCTGTTTCAAATGTGCCCAAAAACTAAGTATGTATACGTCACATACGTATGTATATGTATTTGTAAGCATATATTCCAATGGGTTTTTGGGTGTTTGTTAAGTTCAACTACACATGTTGCAGAATATGCCTCAGAATAGTTTTCTGTATACATGTAGATGTAAACTAATACCAACACATTATTTAAACTTGCACTGATGAGGGTGAAAAAAGATGTTTCCTTCTACAGTTGTTGTCCTGTTTGCTGGGGCATCTTGTTGTCCTGTTTTGATCTGTACCAGTGTCTGTGCCAACTAATAAATATGACCGAAATGAAACTGCCCAAAAATTTCCACACAATCACACATTATACACACCCAAACACTCACTCACTCACACACAGAAACAAAAAGAGACACTCACATACCCCACTTCTTCACTTGGTCTCACACATTAACCGTATATTTTTGGCAGTTGGCTTTCAAGTTGACTGCAAAATCCGCAAAAGAACGCCAAACACACACACACACACACTCACATACAGGGTATCTATGAGTTTGTGTGTGCGCGCGCACCCTCACATGGCCAACTTGAGCTTCATAAGTGGTAGCCTCTTGTCTCCACATGACCCACACACACACACACACACACACTCACTCATACACACACACATGTGAATGTTGAAAAATGAACCCATCATAGCCGAAAAACTACAGCAGGAAATTCGGTTAGCAAGTGTTGGCTCCCAATTCCCTATATGTATGTGTGCGGAAGTATGTGTGTGTGTGCGTGTCTAAGTGTGTGTAATGGGTATACTTTCTCGGAAATACTCTTTACTCATGTTACAACAACTTAGGTATAATGTTTGTAAAGAATTGAGAATTGTGAATATTGCATCTTGCAATAGAATGAAGACCCAACTATCCCATTATTGTTGGTACCTTATAGGAAAATCGAAACTTTTTGAAAATATTTTAATCGGAATGTATTGAATTTACTCCTTGCATATGATAAAACAACTTAGCTATAGTGTTTATTTAGATTTAAGAACTCTGAATCTGATATGCAATTGAACTAAAACCCAATTATCCCAATTCTTTCTGTATATGATCGAAAATATTGGAATAAAGTATATACTATGTAGCCTGAAAAAGGTGTAATGTGAAGATTGAAAACCTTCCAGTCGATACTAGAATGTGTCACCCTATAACGAAATGGATATTCATCACACCAGTCTTTCAATACAACATGAAAATATTTGCTAATAATTATAATTCAAAGCAATGCAAGATATTATAATACAATAAATTGTACAGATAATAGTCGATATCAATTTCTTATACAATATAGATATGCTTATTTATTTGAATTAAATCTTGTAGATAAAAATGGAACCTAAGAAATGTATAAGTGATTGGGAATCCAATGGCCGATTTGGCTCAAATTTTTTTAGATGTTTGTAATTGTAAGGAGGGGTTTATAGAAAAGAACATTTTGGAAAGCATTCCGGAAAAGCCGCTGGCTGATAACAGATGTGCTTACTGTTAACGTCTACAGCACTGTTAACGACAACAGTCTGAAGGTGTTAAATTGGGGCAAGACGAAAATCCCCTGGTCCATAAGTAAATTATAGTTAGGCATATATAAATAACAAATTTCTAGCGTGTACAATCTTCGATTACTGTAAGTCAATTTTTCTTTCTTATTTTTTTTCTTTAAGTCAAATTATGGTAACATAAATGTGGGTAGCAGCAGCAGCAACATTAGCATTAACAACAACAACAACAACAACAGTAAGAGGATAACAAGAATAACAGCAGATTGAACAAAAAGGCAACAACAAATGTTTGGCCAACAAAAAATGAGGGTCGACATGGGTCTAGGAGAGAGATAGGAACTAATTTGAGTATTTTTAGGCTCCTTTTTTGTGATGAGAACACATCAGCTACCAGTCCCAAACTTTACCTCCGATATACAAGTATATGTATGTATATGTATATACTGGAAAAAGCCTTTTGTTCAAATTTTATTTAGTGTGTGTATCTTTTGCTGACTTTTACACAAAACACACACCCACACACAAAAGCACTCACTCACACATGTACATCTTGATACATTCGTACGCACAATCCGTTTCCTTGAAAAGCGGTTCTCTTTTGTGTAGGCACTTTGTGTTTGCCTCTTTGTCTGTCTGTGGGTGTGGGTGTGGGTGAGAGTAAGGGAGTTTATATACTTGTGTGTGGGTGGGGGAGAACTTGGGTCTGGTAATGGCCGACATAGCCATTGCTTGTTGTCCTTCTTGTCCTTGTTGTGCTTGCCCTTGCCTCTACCCAACACTAAGCCATTTTCTCTGTGTCTGTTTTCACTTGTATTTTATATGAAAACTTTACAACACACAAATTTGCATATATATATATGTGTGAGTTTGTGTGTGTTTGTGTGAGTATGAAGCAAATATATGCAAATTTCAAGTGTTTCCTCCTCGTTATGAACCCAACTTCAATGTAAAATTAACAGAAATATGTAAATTTTCTTTTCGTTAAGGCCAGAACCGACGCTCACAGTAGAGTCCAAAAATTATGACAAGGCATCCAAAGAGCCTAACTAAGTAAATGCTCAGCTCAAATTTTTTACACAACTGTACACTACACACAATCCAAATTGTTTGACCATAAACGACTTGGTTTGAATTTGTGCATCCCCTTCAACTACTACTAAAAGTGCCTCCCCATCCCTACATAGGCTCAAGCCCATCGGAGTCATACATAGAGGATAAAATCAAATGTGCATTCTGTAGCTGAAGTTTGCAACCATTTCAAATTTATGAAAATTGCTACGTTAGCTAATTGAGAACCGTACAACTGAATGAATTACTTGCAAAATGCAAGCACTTCGGCAACTTGACAGAGCTCAACAAAGGAATGAAAAACCAATCTATTGTCTCAAAACATGAGTTGATGGAGGAGTTGAGGGCAACTTTGGCATTTAGTTACATGTGTATGTAAGTATATAGATAGAAAAAGTCAGATAGACAAATGGATAGATAGGTGGATGGATGAATTTATGTATGAATTATATTCATTAAATATTGAACATTAAAATAAGACAAAAGTTATGTTCGGATTTAAGAAAAGTTGTATAGGGTTGAAAAATGATTCTTTCTTGATTCATAGCCGTTTCAATAACTTGATTTTGTTTTAAACCGTATTAGACTAACAGCATCAAAAAACTTTCAGATCCTTAGATCTTAGATCTTAGATCTGAGATAAAGTAATATTATAAACAA
The DNA here is from genome assembly GCA_035043265.1 of Drosophila testacea. NCBI lineage: Eukaryota > Metazoa > Arthropoda > Insecta > Diptera > Drosophilidae > Drosophila > Drosophila testacea. The sequence continues at coordinate 1,942,546 of JAWNND010000521.1, read as the reverse complement.
AATATTAGTCTAAGCACCTCTGCGATGTTTTTCCGCCCTGTTAAACTAAACCAGCTTTATTTCTGCTCATTAACAAAACATTTTTAAAGTCTTTTTACTTAGTTTAGAAAGCTATCTTTAATAATAAAGTTATAAAGAATTATTTATTAAAATTAAGTTAAAATCAAGGTTTTCCCTAACAAAATAATGCTTTATATTCATATAACATAAGGAGATCTGTATTCAGGATTTAATTGATCATAGAGTTATCAAGCGCTTCCCACAAAAATGGCTTAAGAGACCTTATTACAAAAAAATTTTTGCTGGTACAAAAAATTACAAATATTTTCTATTATTTATATGACTCCTACAGAAGACTCCTAATAGAAGAAATCAAAATGATACAGAACTCCGACTTTAACTGAATTGGGTTAGGTTGTATAACAACCATACGAACCATACATAATCTTCATGTCTGTTTGGCAATGATATCTCAAGAAACAGAAAAGCGTTCCATACTAAAAAATGGTCTTTATAATAATAAAACTATATTATACATCATTTTGTAAAGGACACAATCAAACATAAGTGTCATAACTCAAATAACATCAAAGTTTTTCATATTAAAGATCGAAGATTGAACTCACTGTTACAGCATTAATTTGAAAATTCGATTCTTTTATTGATCCAATACTTTAAAATATCAAACAGAAAAAGAATTAACTAGGCCGGCAACCCTAGAGCTTGAAGTTCGATTTCCTTTATCCGTTTCTCAAGCAATTCATAAATATCAACACAATATCAAGCATTCAGCTAATAAAATTTTATTATTTCGCTGTCTATTCATTCCTTTTTAAGATTTATATTTTAAGCGACGTGTCGCGACGCCTAATTAACACAATAATTTAAAAAAAAAATGGTTGAAGAGAAGGTAACAATATTTATTTTGAGCTTTAACGTCTAAAAAATGTATAATGAACCAGGAAAAAAGCTAAAATTTTTTAATTTAAAATGGGACAGCTTAAATTGTGTGTAAATTAAAGTATAAGTTTAAAAAATGTCAAGTTTTTTAATTTGGAGAATAATTGTCCGAGAATTCTAAGCTTACGGGACTGAAAGGATAAAAAAACATGAAACTAAAAACATTTTCTCATTTAAGAATAAAAGTAAAATTTGTGGCCTAGTGTTATTAAACTTCAAAGCTGCACAGCGTCTTCTCAATCGTCCCTGTATGTGACTCTGGTCACATTTAAATAATGAGAGAGGCATTCACAATAGACAAGCTATTACTCGCATTCATATCGTACTCTCTCATTCAGTGTCCCATTTCGGAATAGGGCACACAACAAATGGAAATGTCGTGACCCCACCTCTCACCTATTGCCCATTGCTCAGCCTAGGCCAAACAAGGGTTAACACCAATTTAAATAATAAAACTGCGTGGCAACAGGACCAAAAAAAAATACTGTGAAGCCAACCCTTAACTTGTTGATATGCCCTGAAAAATTTTGATATGCAACAAAATGAAAACTGAAAATAAAACTAACGAAGGAATCGAAGGAGATGGAGAAAAAGAACTTACCGCCCAGGCATGATGAGCATTTGGCGACCAAGAAAAGGTTGTATGACCCACAAGTAAAAGCTAATGATAAACTCTATTTTTGAATGAACAACTGGGGATTCAGTTGGGTTGGATGCCCTGCCTTGGACCTGTGTTCATTTGGCCATAAATCCCGTACAGACAAATTAATGTACAGAGTCTCAGAAACCAGTTACCAGAGCGATCTGATTCTGATATTTATCTTGTTGATCCAGCAAAACTTGCTTAAAAGCTGTACAATGAAATGAAAATTGAAATGGGTACAAAATTAAAGTTTTTCCCATCACAACGGGCAGACAATTGCAGTTCATAACGGTCAAGGATATTCAAGGATGTTGAACAACAGCGGGCAAACTGGTTTTCGTGGTCCAGCAGCCGTCGTTGCAACTTTCATAGCCAGGTGTGCCTCGATCCAGATGCTGTATGCTGCGAGCATCATCAGCCCAGAGACCTACCACCATGAATAGAAAACGCACTTTTTACCAATGATCTGAGCAACGGTTTTTCTACAATAAACTTGCCTAACGGGTTTTTTTTCTAAGGCTTTGTTGTCCATTGTCCTATTGTCCACATCCGGGCAGACAATGCACAAAGCTTTGCAGCCTCCTGATCCAGATCCTCAACCCCGAAAGTGATCGTATATAAACCACGGCTGCTGCGGAGAATCAATCAGTTTCATTTCAATCTTCAAACGCTGAGGATCAACAGCAGCAGCAGGAGCAGCAGCATCAGCAGCTACAGCGGCACAAGGAGCAGCCGAGGACTTTGCGTGGATCAGCAACAGATCCTCCATCCTGCAGCGCCATGCCCAGGCAGCGCTAAGCAGGCTGTTGCATTACCAAAAAACAAAAAAAAACCTTTCAAGTTTACTTTCATCCGTTCCGAGCATCTAAACGAAACCAAATCAACAAATTCAACAAAGTTATAAACTAAAAATATAACAAGAACAAAAAAAAAACAAAACCCAAATCACAACACCGAAAGTCAGATTAATTTTTATACTCAATTTAAAAATACAACGAAAATAGTTACAGTAAAATATTGATTTTACACATTTGTGCGCCAACGTTAAAAAGCATACAACTAAAAGGACTCCAAAACAAAAGCAAAGCAATTCCGTTATAATCGAACAAAAACAGTTTCAATAGAAGAAAAACATTTAAAAATCCTATAACAAAAACAAATAAAGTAATACATTTCAAATAAATTCTATTGAAAAGTGCACACAGCTTGATATCAATTGGAAAGTTTTTAAAGAAAAACCTACAAAAGACGACAAAGGAATTATCACAGAGATATTAATATTACATTTTATATATTTTACAGGTAAGCATTTAATTTTTTTTGTTTTTTCTATAGAAAAGTGAAAGCGTACTTTTATTATCAAAATTGTAACTATGAAAATGGCACGTGTATCTTTATAGGACCCCAAGAGACGTTTAGTTAAACTCAAACTAAACTAGCATGGATCAAACAACAATAACAAATCCCAATCGATTTCATGAAAATTGTTATGAAACTCAAAGAAATTTTTAAATGTTTATTGCTAATTTTTCTCTACTGCAATGACAATCGAAATCCGAAATTCAACAACATAAAGACGTCAAAACATATATCAGACCAACAACAAAAACACCAAGAAAATTCAAAACGCCTTGAAAAACTGAAATGCTTTTGCAAGCAGCTCAGCTCCGTTACATTGTGCCCCAAACAACAGACCAGGCCAGCAAATCATACAGAATTCCGACAAAAATTGCAAGGAAGGAAACCAAAATTCAAAGTTGGCAACAGAAACAAATTCAATACTCGCAAATCAGAGCACAAATGTAGCACGCTGATGATAATGAGGACGATGACGAGGATCGAGCATTTGACGGCGAAAGAGGAGCAAGTAGCAGCAGCAGAGGCAGCAAACATCGATGACGGCAGCAACAGCGACTGCGGCTGCGGCAGCGACAGCGGCAGCAACGTCGACAGACAGTTATCTAAGGCAGCAGCTAAACGGGGAGTCAGCCGCCCCGCCATAGATATTTGGCTGAATATCTAAGCTGGGGCAGCTACCCCACAAAGCACTAACAAAATCAGTAGCAGCAGCAACCCCTTGACAGGAAGTTAAGTCAAAGCAAATTCACATAAACACACACACACACATATGCAAAACATCCAAGCAAAGCAACTGCGGCGAATTCAAAACACACACACACACACATATACAGGACCAGCCGACGAAGAGCGCAAAACGCGTAATACAGAGAGCGAGAGAGCGCGAGAGAGTGAGAGAACGAGAGCAACACGAGAGCACCTTTGGCAAGCAAAAAGCACACAACGAACACAAAAGTTTCGCAAGTATGTTCTGACATTTTCTTAAGTTTACCATTTTTCAGTTGCATTTTTTAAATATTTCGATTTGAAGCAAGCGAAAACTTAAGCAAAATCAAACCACAAAAATAAGTAAGTCAAATGTAAAATCAAAAACTAATAGCTAAAAGGTGTTCTTGCGGTGCAGCAACAACAAAAAATCAACAAGTTGAAGAAAATTCCATTCAAAGTGAAATTCAACAATTAAGCAGCGATTTTCCACACACAGCCAAAAACGAAAATTTCAAAAACAAAATTCTATATAATAGTACTGCGAACCCAAATCGAAATACTATTCTTCCACGGCATCGCAGAAGCCTTCATTTCCAACCCGTAACCGTACCCGGGCCCCTGTAATCTACCAAAATATCCACACACACAATGCAATAGTTTTTCATTTTGTGTATCAAAATGCAAATATCGAATATTTTACAAATTTCAAATTGACGTTTCGTCATTATTAATCTTTAGTTTTCACCATACCAATAATTTATATGAAAGAACCAAGAAGAAAATCTAGTTTGGCATATTAAGATATTCAGGCATAAACCAACCACCACTTGGCACACAACTCACACATACACACACACACACACACCACACATATTTTAGAGCACGCATACAGGGGCACTCGAACATACACACACACACTCATACACATCAATACACAAACACAAATACCCACACCACTTTAGAAATAAAATGGCTGCAAAGGAAGCTGCTTCTACGATTCCCAAGAAGAAAAGAAATAGCCCGTCCCCAAAAATGAATCTTTTTGATAGACAAATTAGAAAATCAACTAAAGCGAAAATTAACTTTTTGCATTTTTGGAGCTTTCAATATTTTTTTTCGCATTTTCAAAAAACTAGAAACAGCAAAGGCGTTGCAACATTCTTTAAATCGAAATTCTTGAAAATTTAAAAAAATATTTAATGCTCAAAAATGCTCTAAATAATTGGAAACAATAAGAAACAAAAGTGTAAAAGCTCGTAGGTAGCAGAAAATCGTTGCCAAAAATTACAACAGTCTATTGAAACCTCAAGCAATCCTACTGGTCGTTGGTAAAAACTTTTAAGCATTATGAGTATAGCGGGAATTAGTTAACAAATTCAAAATCAAGACTTATAGAAAAACAATTCGACAACGATTTAAAAATGAGGAAAGACAAAATTTTAATTAAAATTAATCATTTCATCGATTACTCAGAAAATTAAATTGATTTAAAGGCGTAAAAAGTATCACCTAATAAAACTAGAAAACATACTTTTGTTGAATTTAAAATTTAAAATTCAATTTGAACTTCAATAACAAATTTAAACTTTTAATCAATTTGTGAAACAAATTCTAAAAAATTAAATTTTGTTCCAATCTAAATTATAAAATTTCAATTTCAACTCAAATACAAATTGCACTTTAATCTAACATACACAAATCTACAATAAGATTTTAAAAAAGTCCTTCTAAAAACTATATCCAAACATAATATGTACATACTTTTAAAGCAAAATTTACAGTCAAAATCGAAAATATTCTTTTCAAATTTAGAACTATAATTCTTACCAAGTACATTTATTGCAATTCTAGAAAAATTTACCAAAAACAAACTTACTTAAAATAAGACTGAAATTATAAACTTCTAAACACGAGCAGATTTAATTAGCTCAAATATTTGAGCCCAGAACATTCCATAATTCACTTCAATCAAAAATTAAAATTCTACAATATGAACATGCAATTCAAAAATATAATTTTGTATCTATATTAAAGCTGTCAAAACAATTCTTCTAATTTGAAATGAAGTGATAAAAAATAGAACTTTACAAAATATGAGCTTAAGACTGCAAAATTTCTAAAAAGAAAAATGAGACCTTTTAAAAATTTTCTATTTAAATATGAAATTCAAATTTAAGCTTTCGAAGCAAGCTAGTTAAAAGTTTTCATTAAGTTCTAAACCCAAAAGCTATAAAATAGAAAATGAATTTAAAAAAAGAATTTATGATTTAAAAGAAAAAAACATAAGAACTTCAATTTAAATTTCAGTTTAAACGTGCATTTCAAATTTAACGTTTCTAATCAAACTAATTAAATTTAATGACAAAATCCAAAAAACAATAATACAAAATATGAATTTGACTGCAAAGCATCTAAAAAGAAACATTACATCTTCAATTTAAATTTATGTTTAAAAGTGTATCTAACAATCAAATTTAAAGTTTATCATCAAGACAATTTAAAGTTTGCATACAGTTCTAAACAAAAACCCAAGTGCTATACAAAATAGAAATGTAAATCATGAACTTGTGATTCAAAAATAGAAAGACATCCGATCTTTAATTCTAATATCAGTTTAAATGTGCATTTCAGATTGCATTAAAACCCAATATAAGCAAATCAAAATTCAAATCAAAAGCTACATCTTGATAAAATTGCAATCAAATTAAAATGTTAATTCTAATCAAAATCCAAAAAAATAGTATACTTAAAAAATTATACAATTAAAAACTAAAAATTATAATCAAAATTCTAAAATAAATATTAATTATAATTTCAAAGATTTCCTATCAACATAAAAAAGAAATTTAAATATAAAAAATAAAGCTTTATCTAAAACATTCTCAACAAAAATTTGAATGAAAATAAACTTACTTAGATTCTTTAATAAACTCTTTAAAATCTAAAAATCAAATTTAATTTAAACCAAATAATTAAAATTCTAATCAAAATTAAGCAATAATTCCAATAACAACTAAAATATACAGTTTTAAAGTAATAATAATATCAAAAATATATTTTAAATAATTTCAAATTATTTAAGCACTTTTTTAGTAAAGCTGTTTAATTTTCAACCAACCTAAATTCAACACCATACTGAAACCAATATACAATTACAAAAATTTTCTTTGATTAAAATCAATTATATAAATATTATTATAATTTAAAAATATATCAAAAATATACCAATAATTATATATTTTGAGCCTCATATTTTCAATTTTAATTAATTATCAAAATTTAATTATTGCTTTCAACAACTTAAAATTAGATAATCCTTTGTGTGGCCAATTAAAATCCAAAACATATTTATGATAAGGTTTTACATCCCTTCAGATTTTAAACAAAATTAAGGCGTAATTCAGAAAATAATTTCTATTTTTCCTTTGAAAAATTCTCAAACTATTTTGAAACATTTTTAAAGCAGTTCAAAACTTAGGAATATATTTATTTTTAAATGATTTAAAATGTAATACATTCAAACCGAATTTAAACAATTTAAGAAAATATCTAATTTTCTATTCAATTTATATAAGAACTCAAAAATATGAAATCGCCCATGAACAATACAAACTGAATATCTAAATTATAGAAATTATAATGCAAACTACAAATTTATTCCTCAAACTTTCAACTCAACTTATCTAATATTTTGCTTCATATATAAACAAAATGTATTTAGCACATTTCGCTCACAATTTTAAACAACTAAATTATATTTTATTGAATACATTTATTGTAAATATTGGAGTTCCCAAGAACAAAAAATTTTTACACATTGAATAATATTAATTTCAAAATTATTTAATTTTAGTGCTCGAAAAAATCATATACAAATTATCACCTTTCGGCTACTCTGACAAGCAACAAAATCCAACGAAATTTCAAGGCATTCCGGACACAAAATTCAAAATCACTATTGACAAATTCAAGCACTCAACTAAATTAAATTTATATAGGTAAATTTAAATGCATACTCAAAAGCACATCAAAATCATATCAAAGTCAAAAGGACAAACAGAAATCTTGTAAGACAAAACAAACAGAACAGCTCGTAATTTCAAAACCGTTTGAAAAAAAATACCGAAAACAAAAGAGCCCCTTAATAGAATTACAAAAATCCAAAATCAACTCAAAAATGAAGTCAGAAGTCGCAGCATTCGGAAGTCCTTCGGCGCATAATTATAACGCATTAAGATGACAAATTACAACGAAATTGCCCGAAAAGCTAGATTATAAATTACAAGAAGCAACGGAAGTTTTAATGCGACAAAAGTTAAGAACAAAAAAGAAGAATATAAAATACAAATAATAATAATAATAATAGAATAAGGGCACCAAATGCAGATGCTGGCAAGACGTCAACGATGCAATTGTCCTGGCAACTTTCTGGCTAAAAATCTTACAAATGGCGGACGACTCACAGGCAGCTAAATAGGACAAGGCAGATAAATCAACGTGAACAAAACAATTCCAAAACAAAACCAACAACCACGCAAGAACAATAACAACAGCAACAACAACAGTCACGCGAAAATACTTGTAGTAAAAACTTTTGCATAGAAGAAGGGGTTGAAATTGAAAAGCAGCTCAGCAGCCAAATTTATAAACCAAAGCCAGATGAAATTCAAAGCCAATCACACACACAAACATAAATGCACGCTCTTGAACACAAAAACACAGAATCATAGACAAAGCTAAAGAATTTCTGGATAGCTCAAAATTGTATAAAAGCGATTTGAAGAGACAAAAGCAAAAAACAGTACGTTGAATCAAAATCCGAATCAAATTCAAAATCAAAGGCGACAAATGAAAACAAAACCAGCAGAAGCAGAAACAGAAACAACTTTAAGCAACAACCAGATACTTATGAGAAGGACACACATGTCAGGCACAACATATAACCAATCCCTCAACCCCCCAACTAGCCCCGTGACCCCTTCAAATTGTGGTTAGGTTAGTTTTCTTTAGCAAAAGTTCGAACCAACATCAGTATCATCAGCATCATCAGCATCAAGAGCATCATTATTATCATCTTCAGTTGAAAGCACATCAAACAAAACTGGCAATAGACGGGGTCGAGACATAATTGCTATCAATAAATAAAATATGGCTGTCATCAGGGGAAAGGGGTAGCAAACGGTAGGAGGGCTGGGGTTGGGGAACAGTCAAGCAGCTATTTCAGCCAACTCTCAAACCAACAAACCAATCTTCAACCTCCAACGACCGCTAGACACAGACACAATTTTGATTTATAAATTCATTGCAAAAGTTGCTTGGCCAAGCGGCAGCCGTAACAGACTCACAACAACTACAAAAACAGCAACACACCATCTAAAGTCTTGGCAACAAAAACAACATTGAGCTAAAATCGTCTTTCTTTATGAAATTACACATTTCCGACTTGTACATCGAGGACATTGAAGCCGAAGCCAAAAAAGCATCAACTACTATGAACATTTCTGCCACCCGAAAGAAAAGTTAAACAAATTTCATACCAGACACCAGCAACCGGGTTGACTGACAAATTTACTTTAGAATCTTATGAAAATGGGAACGAACATTCTTTAGCTATTTTTGGCATAGAAGCACAAGAAATACGTTATATGCATTTTGGAAATCTGCAAAATCATTAAGAAACGCAAGCACGACAACAACAATTGTGGCAAATGGATACTTGTACAATAGTTCTATTGAAAATCATTCCACGAACATGGAAAAGCATTAACAATAATTATTAAAATCTAAGATCTATGCAGAGAGAGACAACAAAATAAGCAAAAGAAACAGATTAAGATAAAGAAAAAGAATACATTTTGGACACAAGGTTGGGGATACCTAGTGTAATTGCTTAGACTTAAGAGTGTTGTACTTGCAAGAAGACAAGTGCAAGACCCAAGCCAGGGCCAACATAGTTAGCCAAGTTAGTAAACAAAACAAAAAAAAAAAACAAAACGAAATCATAAAACTTATGAAAAGGTCTCCATCCCAAGTCTTTGGTAAAACTCATTAAGGTTTACTCATAAATTTTATAATGTAACTACACTCTGTATCCCCTTAGTTAAGCAAAAAAAAAAAAGAAAAAAACAACACACAAATTGAACAACCATCTGAAAAATGGGCCAAAAATGTAGATAATGCCAATCCTTTTGTCTAAAATGACAATTCTTCTAATTTTGCATATATTTTAGACGAAACGATTGTTGCATTTTTTATACACATGCTTACATAAATAACTAATTAATTAATCATAAATAATTTTTGTATTGATTTCGATATTCTCACATCATTATTTTATGTATTTATAAATTTAAAATAGGCTAAATGTTGTCAGTTCGTTCGGTTTACATTCTCTACATACAATTGTGATAAGCAAAAGTTAACAACAAAAAAAAGAAAATAACTGTGTTAATCAATCTCTTTGATAGATCTAAAACAAAAACAAAAAATCTCTGTTCTCCTTAATCTAAAAACCAATTTCAATTAAATATAAACGCAAAATTCACATGAAATTCAATCAACCATCATATTGTTAAGCAAGAAAAAAAATCTAATTCTTAAAACCACACTCACTTTGTAAACATTAAAAATAGTATTTATTTTATTCTAAAGCTACAAACACAAAACATAAAACAAAAACAAAGAATCAATAAAATTGTACAAGCCAATTTGCTCAAATAACAAAACCATAAAATGCTTTTTATTCTTGTATATTCTTTTTCAGCTTTTTAGATAAATATTCAAATATAATACAGTAGACGCTCGCAAATTAACACCACTTTGTTGTACACAAGTACATACTTTATTCTGCATAATATGCAGTTAACACCTCTCATTACTATTATTACCAGAGAATTTTCTTTTACTGTACCTTTCATTTACTCATATATAGAACAAAGTAAGTGAAAAAGCCAGTTTATGATTCTATAGAATTAGCAATTCTCTTATTTTATATGTTTTTCACAGAACGAAAATACAAGTTGGGAAACCACATGTTAACAAATAACTTTATGTGAAGGAATTATGCTACAGCAACATGGATTACTCTTTATATATTCATGAAAATATCAATTCTAACATACCTAATTTATTATTTAAATTAGTATACAACTGTAATTTTTAATTTTAAAAAACGAATTTTAAAATGACAGTTTTTTTTAATTTTAATAAACAGTTTAATAAATAACTAATAATTAATTAATAGTTAATAACAGTAACTATGTTCTATAATATTTTAAGCCAATTGTCTTGGCATGTATGTATTTTTTTGTATATGTATTATTTTGATAACAATTGGAAAATATTTTGTAGTTCATAATATGTTTTTTTAAAACAACAAATTTATAAATCATTTCGCAAGCCCTAAATTCTTTACCAAGTCACCTGATAATTTATTGATCTATGTAGTTTGGGTAGCGACAAATTGTTTATTGTTTTTCTTTACATAATTGTTATACACATACATACATTTCATACTAAATCATATTAACATTAGTTACGGTTGAAACACAAAATTTTGTCTTTGTTTTTGCTTTAAATTATCGATTAATCGACCATTGACGGTCCTACAAAGGAATTGAAAGATCTGCCGGAGTTTCAAGAAAAGACTTAATCTTGCGCAAAAACAGGACCGCTTCACGACCATCAATCAGTCGATGATCATATGTTAGGGCTACATACATCATGGGCCGTACGAGTACCTAAAAATAATATAGATAGAGATTTATTAAGATGCACATTATTTTAGGTGGTTGATACTAAGAACTTACCTCTCCCGATATCGCAATAGGACGTTCAACGATGCCATGCATTCCGAGAATAGCACTCTGAGGCGGATTTATAATGGGTGTGCCCATTAATGATCCAAAGACGCCGCCATTGCTAATGGTAAAGGTGCCACCCTCCATATCCTGAACAGTAATTGCATCGCGCTTTGCCTTATCCGCCAAACCGGAGAGCGCCTTCTCGATATCCGCATAGTTCATGTTCTCCACGTTGCGTAGAACTGGGACGACAAGACCTCGGGGTGTGGCAACAGCCACTGAAATATCAATAAAATCTCGATATATAGTTTCCTGCAAAGATTAAACTTGTAAATATAAAATTTATTTTTAAATCAAGAAGATTTACTTGACCCTCGATGACCGCATTAAGTACGGGCTGATCCTGCAACGCAATGGAGCTGGCCTTCGAGAAGAGGGACATGATACCTAATTTGATGCCATACTTTTTCATAAAAGAATCCTGGTTAGCTTTTCTGAAATTCATCGCATAGCTGTCAAAGTGGAGATACCAATCTTATCATTAAAGAAGAAGGTAAGAGAATAGTTATAGAAGAAATTGCCAGCTAACCTCATGTCGATTTCATTAAAGGTGGTCAACATGGCGCACGTATTCTGTGCATCCTTTAAGCGGGCTGCAATCTTTAAACGCATGCGATTCATCTTAACACGTTTCTCGGAGCGTGTGCCTGAAATTCGATGAACATCTTTTTCCGAAGTCTCAACAGTTGGTTTAGGTGGTGACGGAGGTGATGGCGGCGGAGATGGCGGTGGTGAAGGTTTTGAAGGTGCAAAAGGTGCTGAGGGTGGTGCTTTAACAGCTTCCGGAAATGCTGTTGATGGCTTTGGTGTTGTTGGTCCCAGTATGAATGGCTTTGGTCCTGGAGGAGATGCTGCAGGAGCAGGTGCTACTGGAGCAGGAGCAGGGGTTGCTGGCCCGGGAGCAGATGCAGCTGGAGCAGCGGCCGGCTTGGCTGGAGCGGCACCAGGAGTCATTTTAAATAGCTCTTGACCGGGCTTCACCGTATCACCGTCGTTTACTAGAATGGCCGTCACTGAACCCGCAAATGGAGCCGACACCGGCATCGTCGTCTTATCGGTTTCAATTTCCATGACAGCTTCATCAGCAGCAAAAGAGTCTCCTACCTTGCAGGTGAACCTGGCGAGAATATGAAAAGCTAATGCCGAAAGTATTGTGTGCTGTGGCACTTACTTAACATCACCCTCGGAAATGGAATCGGGAAACGCCGGCACCTTTACCACCTGCTCAGACCACAAGCTGGTCGTAGTATGAAACTCTAAAGATCTGTAATTACAAAGGGACTTTGAAAAATTGTATTCAAATGATGCCGCCTATGACCTACTTACTGCAATGCCCCTTGACGGTGGAAATCAAATATTACATATGCCCCTTGATGCAACAGTTGTTGTTTTTGCTGACGAACTCTTACCATGGCTGCCAGTTGTGAGTATTGACGGACGTTAAGGTGTAACTTTTGAAAACAGTCAGAAGAGATGATGATCAACCACTCGGAGCATCCATAAACATATGTGACTTACCTTACGCATGCGCAGAGCTTTGAGACCAACATGTTGCACTTCATGACGCAGGTGTCTGGTTAATGTCAGAATAATGCTCGTCATTGGTTATATATTGTGTCTCTTTCTTTCCCTCTACTTAGATTCTATTCTAAATTTACAAATAATCTCACAAAATTATGTTGCATATAACAAAAGGCCACTTTGATACAGTCTCGACAAAAGGTTGCTTTTAAAAACTAAGTGTCAAAAAAAATTTAGTTTGGAGATAGAAATAAAACTTACAGGCTGAAAACTTAGAAAGTGCGGTGACGAAAGCATCGCTAAACAATCACAATCGAGCTTAAGACCGATCATTTCTAACTACTACTTTGGCATTTTCCGACAATTTTAACGCATGTGTTCGTGTGTCAGTGTTGCCAATTTAGTACTTTCCTACCTTCTTAAAACAACTTTGGCCGAAGAAAATTTAAAAACCATACTCTAATCGAAATCTATCCTGTTTCATCATCATTCGTGCACAAAAAAATACACAAAACAGGCTCAGAATGCAAAATCTGATGAAAGAAATGTTAACCTCTTAAATCAAATGATTTTAGATAAATGTTTAAGAATGACAGGCGCAAATGATTTACATGGGAATTTCTGCAAATATTTCAACCGTGCAAAAAACTTAAATGACCAAAAACTTACATCATGTGAAATTTTACTTCAGAAAAGTATACACGTTATTTGTTTATGCAAATTACGCATAAATTATCTTATTGCGATGAACTGTCTGTTCAATTTTCTTAATTTTTGTCATTATTCGTTAAAATTTACTTTTTAACGGACGAAATTTTTCTTACAGCAAGAAAATAAGAATATTTCAATAAAACTGTTCATTAAGTTTTAAAAAGTTTATCTGCTATTATTTGTAGATCAATTTGTAGATTGGCTTTTATAATTATCATGAAAGCAAACAATGGCCCAAAGTCAACCTTAGCTCCAATTATAGTGCTTGTCAAGTTTAAATAAATAACTGTTTGGGAACCCTTTTTTTACTTTGAGTGAACTATCCTCAAAATAATGAAATTAGTATTGACGGTGTAAGTTAGCAAGATTTCCTTGATACGTGATTAGCCTGCTTTGTTGGAACACTTAAAATAGCAAAATTGTTCATTAAATATTAATTTACTTATTGCATTAAATATACCGATATTTATGAATTTGGTTGAGATTAGTAATAAGTTTGTGACTCCTAAAAATGAAAACTTTGACATTTTGGGAACACTGAAATTTGATTTTTAAAACAATGCTCAACAAAACCTATAGAAATTTGTTGAGTACACCTAATTAACTACAAAATAAGTTTAATTTTTGCACCTTAACTTAACAAAATACGGGTGCCTTATTGAGATCAAGACTGTGCTAACGAACGATTTGGTCGAGCCGATCTTGCCATCGCAATTTTAACCCACAAATTCTTTTTACCTATGACGACATGGCAATAAGGATACGAAGTGAGATTCTCAACTACTGGTATGTCGGCTTGGACATGTAGTATGTTGCTTCATAAAGAACTAAACGAAGTGCATCAAACGCCAATCAATCCATCAGCGCTGGTCATCATCGAGACAGAGACATTGTTCTCTTGCTCAATTCGCTTGATAAAACTGAGGATGTGTTCCACATGGAGAATTAACTTTCTTATATTAAATATCGTAAGTAATCAAAAAAAGCAAACGGAAATTAACCCTTAGTTGAGTATCGGTAACGATATCGTATTTATTCACGATATTGCATATCGGCATGTGCTGAATACATTGATTTTTTAGGTGCAGAAAATAAATATACTTAAGATGAATACGTTTTCAAAACAATTCCACGTCGCTTTTTAATTTTATTAAGTATCTCGTGTGAGAGTGTATGTGTAATTCGCTAATGTTAAAACAAAAATGTTGATCGACTTGTGACGCGCTCGAAATTTGAAATAATTACATAAATGAAAAGTTGGTTCCGATTCTATACAAATAATTTGGCTGTGCTTCCTTATCTTTCAAGTTGCCGATTGGATAATATCAAGTGAACAACGTGGATGCAGCGTTAACAAATTCGACTCTATATCCTTACAGACCGGCAACAATGATACTTGGATTCTCAACGGCAGCCTTCACCTTACGCAGGAACAACACCGCCTCACGACCATCGATGATCCGGTGATCGTATGTCAGGGCAACGTACATCATGGGGCGAATTTTAACCTACAATACAAACAAGTTAATTGGATGACCTGTAAATTTGGTTACTATTGAGAGACAAACCTCGCCCTTGACGGCAATGGGGCGCTCAAAGATGCCATGCATGCCGAGAATAGCACTCTGTGGTGGATTAATAATGGGTGTGCCCATTAATGATCCAAAGACACCACCGTTGCTAATGGTAAAGGTGCCACCATCCATGTCCTCCACGGTAATGGCATCACGTTTCGCCTTATCGGCCAAACCAGCTAACGCTATCTCAATATCGGCATAGTTCATACCCTCCACGTTACGGATAACAGGAACAACTAGACCACGGGGCGTGGCAACAGCCACAGAGATATCCACATAATCACGATACACCATATCCTGTGAAATAAATAAGTTAAATTTAATTAAGTTTAGTTGTTCTTTACAATATAATCTGGTTGTTCATGCATTGTCTATAACCCCACTTAAACTAGTTTATGGAATTATAAATTATGGAACTCGAATCTTAAGGTAATGGTACAGATATCCTGATCTATATTGTGTGCATTTCATAATTATATTTTGAGTTAGTATTTTTACTACTACGTGGTACATAAATACAAACTTTAAATGCGTTTTTGGAAACGTGAGTCTTCAAGTGAGATAGCTTTATGTAAATTATCTAGTATAAACACATTGAATTATTTTTGAAACTGGTTCAATTAAAATCGAAAGATTCACATTTTTCAAATAAAACTTGATTTAAGTAAACTGAAAACTGGTTAGGCAATACAAAAAAATATAGGTAATTCACACCGTGCTATATACGAATAAGTAATTAGTTATACATAAGAATTGTTGTATATTTACGAAAATTAATTCAATTTTGCATTGCTTAACTGAACATCTTATCGCAGAATATTTGGTGATAAGAAATTTCATAAACAAAGCAAATATTATGTGAGAATGCCATAAACTGAAACGTCACGTGTGACGCAAAGGAGATCAAGTTACCTGGCCATCGATAACGGCATTGACTACGGGCTGATCCTGTAGAGCATAGGCACTGGCCTTACTGAAGATCGACATGAAACCAAGTTTAATGCCGTACTTCTTGACGAAAGCATCAAGATTCTGTTTTCTGAAATCCATTGCGTAGCTGTCAAAGCAGAAATATTAAAGCGTTATTAGAGAAACCAAGTGAGAGTTAAGAGATAAGTTGTCAGCTAACCTCATGTCGATCTCATTGAAGGTGGTCAACATGGCGCACGTATTCTGTGCATCCTTCAAACGAGCTGCAATCTTTTGGCGCATGCGATTCATCTTCACACGCTGCTCGGAGCGTGTGCCCAAAATCTGACGAGAGCCATCTACGGGTGGCAGTTTGACCTGGGCCATAGCGGGTCGCACAGCTGCTGGAGGTGCAGCGGCGCGGGGAGCAGCTGGTGGTGGGCGTGCTGCTGGTGGTGGTGGCGGTGGTGGTGCTGCTCTGGGCGCAGCTGGTGCAGCAGCTGGCGCGGCTGCCGCCTTGGGTGCTGCTGCTGGAGCTGGTGCTGCCTTGGGTGCAGCTGGAGCTGGAGCGGGTGCACTGGCTGCCTTGGCTGGAGCAGCACCGGGAGTCATTTTGAACAGCTCTTGACCGGGCTTAACCGTATCGCCGTCCTGGACTAGAATTTCCGTCACTGAGCCAGCAAAAGGAGCCGGCACCGGCATCGTCGTCTTATCGGTTTCAATCTCCATGACGGCTTCATCAGCTCCAAACGAGTCGCCCACCTTGCAGGTAAATCTGTATAAAGATCATATCGAACCAGAGAGTCAAAACAATGTTAGCTGCCAAGCAGAAGATAAGCTATCAACAAAATATACAACATGCAAGACTCCACACTCTTTTATAGTTGAACATACTTAATGTCACCTTCGGTGATGGAGTCAGCGAACGGAGGCACCTTTACCACCTGTGCCGAGCACAAGTTGGAGGTAGTGTGAAAGCTTTGCCAGCCCAACGCCCTGCAAATTGAATAGGTCATTATTATGATGATTCACTTACACTTATGTTTTACTTACCGCATCGCATCCTGGCAACGCTGAGTTGAAGGGGCCTCCCGACGCAACAGTTGCTGCTGTTGCTGTTGAGTTGCCGCAACAATAGCTAGTTGGGAATACTGACGGGCGCTGAGCTGCAACTGTGTGATTGAAAAGAAAAGTTAACATTAGCATCATACTTATTAATGATTGCACAATCAAGGAAAAAGCAACTGGTGGGTGGACGGAGGAACAGTCGGTCGACAGTCACGTGAGTAAGTGTAGGGGGTGTGGCAATGCCACACATGTTTGCCATTAAATGCAATGCAAACAATTTTCAGTTACATAATCGCATAGTGCGCTGCCTAAGCGACCAGATATACCAAATGATCCAAATACATACAAATTATGGCAGTGCCGCCGTCTCCGGCACTTAAAAATTTTCAGCTCCACCAGTCACTGGCCTGAATTAGTAGGCATGTGTGTTTATGGATTCGTATGACTCCTCATACACTTACTTCATGATTCCGCACGGCTTTAAGACCCACATTTTGCACGCTGCGCGGCAATTGTCTTGATAATATCGATATGATGCCCGTCATTGCTGTGATTTCGTCTCGAATTTGCAGCTGCGCCTGTTGTGTGTGAGCACTTCGTGTCAGAAATCTTGTAACTAATCTAGAATTGTGTTGGGGCTACGGCAATTCAACGTCGTTTCTCCCCTCTTGGCGAACGTTCGCTTCTTATGTCATGACACAATATTCAGCTGACTCGCGGAATTTTTGTTTTGCGCACTGCAGTCACATTGTATTTAGTGTTGGATAGTTGCCTTAAGGCCTCGATACACCCAACGCGAAACGGACGCTGAAACTTCATATAATACAAGGCGACCTTTAATGCATTTCCAATAGTTTTAACCATTTGTAAATTGTGTATGCTCTTAGATAAAGTGGCTTTAAGTTATGTTTATGCCTTAATGCTCTGCGAATAATCAAAGTGAAATATATCACCCAAAATACAAATAATCGTATGTTCGTCAGAAAAAAGTATCGTGCAAAAATATATCATCACAAAAAAAAATTATCGATATATTGATATTTTTCGACAAATTTTCCGCGAAAGCGCATTGTTGAAGTAGATGCCAATAAGAGCAATTGTGCCAACGATAGAAACAGGAAACGCGTAACAACCATGAGTTCAAAATCCTTTTTTGCGGATGATGATGCTGATCAGGCAAACAAGTTGGCTAAGAAGGCCAAGGAGTCTCCCTTCATGTTAATTGGTAAGTCGAGTAGTTCATGGCCATAACACACGTACACAGACATGCGTGACAGTAATTTTCGAATAACATTTGTTTGTGTGAATGTTTGCAAGGTGGATGCCAATGTTGCCTTGGCCTTCACTGGTGAATTTGTATGTACGCATGTATGTATATGTGTTCACACATATACGTATTTTTAAACGCTACAACGGTCAAGTGACATAACGGATTATTATCTATTTCACCATAACTGCTTGCGAGCATCTCGCCTGTGATGTAACTGTAATTACAACCACAGTAAGCAGTCTACACATTCACATATGTGTATTCATATGACTAACACGTCTATTACATTACATTAAACATGTATAAGCGCGTCAATGACGTCGACGTCATACCTTGACGCGTGTCGTGTGCTAGTGTTAGTAAACCAGCTGTTGCTGCCGTCTGCTGATTATCAGCGAGCGTATAGCAACAAAAAGTGAGCGTTGCTCATCAACATACACATATCTTATTTGATTTATTTTTTGTTTCTTAGGCATTGCTGGTTTCATTGCGGCGGGTGCCATTGGTGCCTACAAGTACAGACAAAGAGGCACGATGAGCACCAGCGTTTTCCTCATGCAGTTGCGTGTGGCGGCACAAGGAACCGTTGTGGGCTGCCTGACCGTTGGACTGGCTTATCAGATGGCAAAGGAGTACATCTTTGACAAGCAACCAAAGGAAAAGTAATGCGAATACTTAAACTTATATATGTAGTTCAATTTAGCTGTAAATGTCATTTAGTGTAATTGTTGTCGCACACACACAAAAACAACCTCGATTAATCTGTTAGCGCCATCTCTCTTATCAGCTCGCATTAACAATTTACATTTTTATTATTTTAGTTTGAAGTCATTGAGTAATTAAAACACATTTGATTGATTTGGCCTGCAATAAGTTTCTCCCGCCCTGCATCAACACCTGCTGACACTTAATACCCAGACAAATTGAACATTATTTATTGGAATAAGCATATGCCATTAACATTAAACAAATCAACACTCAGATAATAACGAAACGATGTTTGATCAAATTGTTAAGTGTTTCGCCCAGACGATGATTGTTAGCCAAGCTAATGTTTTGTAAAATTGTGATACTGTGTGTTTGATGAAGCTAACTAACTTAAATATGAATGTAAAACTATCGAATTGTTGGAACACTGTGAAAGATAAATACCTCCTATGCAAATGATGTAAGATTAAAAACAAATATTTAAGATTAGCCGAAACTCTGATCAATGGTCTCAATGGGGGCACAAATTGTGTATCACGCATCATCTGTCACCTGTTCGCGGAAAATTCTTACAGGTGTCATGCCACAGTTGTGTGAGATGATGAAATCTTTCTACCAGTTGCCAAATCCAACCCGGTAAAACAAGCTCATCTGTCGGTCAGATATCAAGTCGTCGTTTAATTAGCGGGCTATAATAAGTAAATAGAGGCTAATGGAAACCAATTAGAATAGTTTGATATCGGGAACAATTTTTTCGCGTTGTCGTAAATTTTCTTGGCACAGCACAGATTGGGATAGTCAAAGGCGGCGCCATAGCGATTCTTGCAACCGGAAGTGGCCTTATCACCGGGAGTGTACACCGGCTGACCAATGTTGTTTGATGTGGCAAAGTTGCAAGTCAGCACGAAATGATTGTAGAAATCGCGATAGAAGCGCAGAGCAGAACAGCCCACATGGGTGTTCTTCTCCGACACGGCAATGGTAAACTTGGCCACGTTCTTGTTGGTGAAGTCTTCAGGAAAGCTGGCAAGAATTTCAGGCGATGCGTTAGCACGTTCGGCAAACCAATTCTCAATCTGCTCCTTGATAATCTCCACATTAGTGTATTCCGACTCGGCACCACTGTAGCTGAAAATAGCATTGTTCTGCCAAATGGGTGAGTTCCTTGCACCAGGACATCTTGGCCATACGCACTGCCTTAGGTAGGTTTTCAAAATTGCCTCCCGCAACATTGTTACTTAGTGCATTGAACAAGGAAAGTATCAATTTCTGGTGGGATTCGATCTTTACTTCGCGCACATCTTTGGGGCAGTCCACGCTGAAATTCTGCAACAGTTTGAGGCGTTATTTCTTTAATATGGTAAGAATTTATTACATACTCCATTGTTGTTGCACGCAATGTGCTTGTCCAGACAATTGGGCAGAGCACAATAATCTATGGCAGCGGCAATTCCTGCCAGGGAAGTTTATACCACTAAGAGTTTCATGTTAATTATGTTTGCAACGTTCGATTTAAATTGCAGTTGAATCTGTAACTTTTTCTCTATTTATAGGCCAACATTTTCACACGGAATATTGTTGCAACTTGCAACTGTGTTCTGTAGAAATGTCTGCATTGCACATGAAACTTGTGTTTGTTTCTATTGGTTTTGTATTGGTTACAAAAACATATGCAAGTCTTCAAGTTACCTAAAAGCTATAAGATTTTTAGTCGTTGACCAACGAATATAGCATGCCGGCAGTTTACTATCCAAGTGGTTTTTGAACTTCTTGCGTTTCCAATTGTTTTGATGACTTTATTATATAGTTTTCACCATGATGAAGTCGCATACAGCTTTTTTTCAAAGTTCTTTTTTCCGTTAATTATATCGCCCAAAAGTATCGATAGCGATATCATCGTCACAATATCGTGCATCTCGCTTTGATGAGAAAAAAATTATCGATATATGAATATTTTTTAAACAGTGTTCTATCGATGTTAAAACAGCTGAGCGTGGGATAAGGTGGTGGCGGGAGAACAAAGATATATTTCGTTAAAATAGCATTATTACATTAATTTTCTGCTGAAATTCTCCTCCAATATGGAAGGAATAAACAAAGAAAGAGCTAGTAACTTGCCCAATGGAGATGCGGTATGCAACGAAGAAGTTAAATCACCATTTCTGATTGGTGTTGCGGGAGGCACGGCAAGCGGTAAATCGACCGTGTGCAAGAAGATTATGGAACAACTTGGACAGGCAGAGATGGATGATACACAACGTCAGGTGGTGGCCATCAGTCAAGACAGTTTCTATCGCGAGCTAACAGCTGCTGAAAAGCTAAAGGCCCAAAAAGGCCTTTTCAACTTTGATCACCCCGATGCATTCAACGAGGAACTCATGTACGATACTTTGCAGCGCATATTGAAGGGTCACAAGGTCGAAATACCTAGCTACGATTATCGTACAAATTCGCTGTAAGTTGAAAAGTGTTTTTCCTTAGCATTCGCTTAGTAAAAATTACAATTGTTTCTAGTAACTTTGAAAACACGCTGGTTATTTACCCAGCGGACGTGGTGCTCTTTGAGGGTATATTGGTATTCTATTTTCCCAAAATACGCGATCTGTTTCATATGAAGCTCTTTGTGGACACCGATTCAGACACGCGTCTTGCTCGTCGTGGTAAGTTGTATTATTATTAAATGCTGAGATCTTTTCCATGAACATATTGGTATATGTAGTGCCACGTGATATCAATGAGCGAGGCAGAGATTTGGATGCAGTTCTCACCCAGTACATGACATTTGTAAAGCCTGCCTTTGAGGAGTTTTGTTCGCCTGTAAGTCTACTCTTTAGTCACTATTGTTTATTAAATTCTTAAATGTCTTATTCACTTTGTCAGACTAAAAAGTTTGCCGACGTCATCATACCTCGAGGTGCCGACAATACAGGTGAGAGCATTGCACTAAAACATTTTCACACAAAGAATTCGCGCTTTGCTTTAGTTTGACAATTTTAGTTAATATTTATCATTTATACAATTACATCACTCACACTCGTCTAGCGTTTGTAGTGTATAATTAAATAGTTATCATATTTATTGTATACATACACATATACTTTGTACGTATGTATATATAGTTTATGTTATAAACAATTTGAAACCGTTTTGGGTTCTCCGTTTAATGTTTTTATTCCTCCTGTTCAAATAACCGAACTTAAACCAAACTTTTACAATAGTCTGCTTGATGTTCTTTCCACATTTCCTTATTATCGTTTTTTGTTCTCGTTTTTGTTTCCGTTCCTGTTGTTACAATGTATTTCTTGCAGTTGCCATTGATCTCATTGTACACCATATCGGAGAAATTCTCGCGGCCACCAACATCGCACAGCACAACAACACAGTCAGAACTGCGGCCTCCAGCATGAAGCGCGATCACTAAAAAAAAAACTTCCTAATTTAATGATCTTAAGTGAAAAGAGATGATTTCTTTTCGCTAACCATAACTAACAAAGAAAAACGCGCCAAGTTTTAAGCTTGCATTGAGCGCCGGTCGCCGGACATAAGCGCCGCCTCCGTTACATTGTGGTCCTATCAAAACTAACTTTATTGATTAATATAGTTTTAAGTAATACACATACCTACATATATGTATGTTATTGTAAGCTTGTTCTAACTTAACAAATTTAACAGCGCTCTTTTAGTTGCGTTTTCAAGTCTAACTCGGGCTTAACTTAAAAAGGCTAATGTCACACAAAAGGTCTAACATAATTGTTTAATTAATTATTGAGTTTCAAATCTCAACTATTAAATGAAATAAATATATTTTTTAAAACATTCTAACTTCCCGACCAATTGTTAAAATTTAAATCACTAATCGGTCGATAACACAAATATCTATATTCACAGAGACACTCGTATATGTTTAACTGTTTAAACCTACATAATAGTTGTTAAGTTTATTGCTAATGCCAAATACAATATATAAATTATCGAATACATAAATAAACCTAATTTCAACGGTTCTTGTTTAAAAAAAGGAATATCTGAATATTATAACAATTTTTTTATTGTTGAATATATTTATTTATTCTAAGAAACAATTTTTAATTAACACGTTATAAATATTTTAATTTATTTAAAAGAAGTTCCGATATAAAATCTTCTATATTAGAATATACAACTTTTATATTGTAGCTGCATATATGGGTTCCTTAGCATCCGATTCTAATCTCATAATGTAATTTTTTAAATGTTTAACTGAACAACGGATTAGCATACAAGCCAATAATAGTTAGAGCTAATTGGAAACTGTTTGATTATTTAATAACAAAAGGCTATTAAATGCATATACATTAGCTATAATATGATAAGATCATTTGCTATATGCACACACATACACCAATAAGTAGACTCCCAAAAGAGAAGTAGGCAACTTACCGCCCAAGATCTTCAAGAAATATTCTACTGCTACTGTTACTTAGTTTAAATATATTCATATATATACCGAGTCGTTAAGTCAAGTGAGTACTGTACAGTTTCAAGTGCTTGCGGCACGAGAGGCGCGTTTCCATGGCTTTCAGCATTGGTTTCAAGGTAAGTGGCCAAGTTCCAAACACATTTGAACGCTTCCTATGTTGAGTTGCTATGTTAAATATCATTTATTAGAAAATATTTTCTAAATGCTCAATTAATTGACTTGACAAAAAATGATGATATCTACAATTTTTTTGTCTGTTTTACTTTGCAGTGGCAATCGATTTGATTGTGCAGCACATACGTGACTTTCTCAACAATCGATCGTGTCACGGTTCGACAGGAAATATGGCGTTATATGTTAATATAGACATGGGTGTTAGCCCTGGAGACGGCGCCATGAGTTTAGGTAAGGCTAGGCTGCCCTTTAAAGCTCGTCCGCACTAACTAACTAACCGACGAATCTGCGCTGGAGCAACAAATAATTCGATCTCAAATAATACATATAATACTAGCAAGTCCTTTAACTCTGCATGCAAGTCCTAGACAAGATCTTTAAAATGTATATATATATTTAAATGTATGTATATATAAGTAAATACTTTGTGTTTTCGTGCTTAAAAGATGCTCAATGTGGCAACGGCACCTACAATGCGATTAGACGTTTCTCAACGCTCTGCAAGGAACTCACGATGAAGGGCAACGTCTTCTTTGAGACAAATAAGAATCTGCCGCACCACTAAGACGAACTTCAGTCTACAGCAGCATCATTAGAGCACATATTATATAATGTTATATTTTTTCAGTAAATAGAAAAACAGAAATCAATTCAGAGTTTGCATTTGTACATGGCATTGATCTTTTGCACATCTCCCGGCGAAAACCCAACGCGTTGTCCCATTTGACTAGCTTCGTTGCTGCTGCGCAAAGCTATCAACGTAGGTTGACCGTTCCGGGTAAAACTGGTGGGAGAGTAGTGCATCACACTGGCGTAGTCATAGTCGACACCAAAACCGGAATGTTTCCGGTTGGAAGCCTTCTCAAAGTTGGCCATCATTGCGGGCTTAATGTTCTCGCTCAGCACCTTAACATAGGAATCGCGCTCATGTCGATTTTGTTCATGGAGAAAGCCCAGAGCATGCATAAGTTCGTGTATGGGAGTACCATAAGTGCGAAGACATTTGGGTGACTGTAGGTTAACCTCTTGGCGACCTCCTAAACGTCCAATGCTGCTCCAGCATCCACTTTTACCACTTACTATCGAAATGTAGTCCTTTTCGCTATGGCGTGGGGTAAAACGAACGCAGGTTTTGTTGTGGTACTCCTGGAAGGCGTGCTCAATGTTTTCCAACTCCGGCTGAGAGAATTGACCCTTGATTTCATAGGGAACTACACCACCGGGCCAGTGTGTGCTCAGCGCCAAAAGACCATTGCGTGTGCCTTCAGTGTCAGACTCCAGATTATTTATTGGTATGAGAATGTCACCCTCGAGGTACGTGCCGAGCTCCTCGGGATTCTGTTCAGACTCTTCGTCCTGTGCTTCTACCAATGCGCCAGTAGTTTCAGTATCCGGAGTGCCAAATACGGCGTCGCCCATTTCCGAAAGGTCAATCACATCATCGCCTTGGTCCGTTGCTTCCCCGATGGGTTGTGCCTTGGTCAAGCAAACAAAAATCAAAGAGAGTGTGAATACTTGCTGAAACTTTGCCATTTTGCGATATTTGCTGACTGTTGTATTTTGAACCAAGCGGACGAGTATATATACCGACAGCTCCTCTTACCTAGACCTTCAAAATTTGCCGACTTGGAGGCGGCGTTTTGTACATTTACTGATAAGACATTTAGGTGACTTCGTATGCATACATTTTATCGCCGGCAATTTTACGCATATTAATTTGCATTCCTTACAGCTTTATATTCACGTAAGCCGTGATTTATGGGCCCACTTATGTCACGCCTTTTATGCTTATGTGCATATTTGTGTCAATTTCAGCTCCAAAACACAGAACATTGTTAAATTTACAATCTATTACTTACTCTACGTAACGCTCACTCACTTAGTGGCGTAGCTCACAAAACGGATTAAAAGTATTTAACTCAGTACCGATTCTTTTCGAAGAGAATATATGTAAGAAAATATGAAAACAAAGATTAACATTAACTTAAAAATCGTACATTTTTTAATTACGACCGTTATCAATTGATCGATATTTGTATAACGGTCTACTTAAATTTCTTGGAAGTGTTGCAAAATGCCACCAAGACGTTTTATCGAAATCAAAAGAATTTTAATAATTACACATCCAACTTATTGGAAATAAAAATAATATGTGATAATCAAATTATAAATGTTCTTATAATTTATCAAGGTTAAAAAGTTAACATTAATGTAAGTATTTCGAAACATATTGCGGATTGCATATGGTCAATAAATAAAATGTATATTAAGATTCATATGATTATCATAATTAAATACACTGCGATGCGATCGATTTACATTGTTTAATAAAATGTAGTAATATATTTAACCATTGTAGATTTTTCGATAATTTAATCGATTTAAATCTATCAACTCAGATTTTCTCATGGCTACCTGTTGTGTTCACATACCCACCCCACCTGCCCGCTAGTATGCACTGTTTGTCTCTCTCACACACACTATCATCTAGGTCTGAATGCGAGCGCTCGAGCATTGCTGACTCCAAAGTCTGCCTTCAACATGACGACGACCGCGCAATTCAGTTCGCATTTTGTTCTCGGCCGAGTTGGACGTTAGTGGATTCGCAGCGGACGCCGGATATTGTTTTTGTTTTGTCATTCTATGCTAGTGTGCGCAGGTGTTAGTGTCTGCTGGTGTTAGCCAATGCAAGTCAGAGCCCGTGTATTGGTGGAGCAGCCAATGCTGCTTGCAGTTCAAAAGGGCAGACAGCAACAACCAAAAGAAGAAGAAGCAACGAAAGCATAAGCACAACAATACCTGCTGGCAGCACCAGCATTTATTTAAGCCAACTCGTTCATTTATTGTCGTGTCTGTGTGAGTGTGTACCTGTGCCTGTTCTTACTAACACGCAAACAAATCATATTATAATGGCCAGCGCTAGCAGTGAATATTTGCGGTGTGCTCAATATTTAAATTCAAAATCAAGCTAGAAAGTGTCGCGTGCGAAAGTGTTGAAATAAAAGCAGCAACCGCGCAATTTTTATGCTGTTGAAAACTAAAACCTGTTCTAGACTCCAAGTGCAAGTTACACACACAAATCCACACACACATATGCAACCGTTCGATACGTGAAAAGAGAGCAAAAGGCAATAAACAAAAACCTCAACGAAATCTAAACGAAAGAAAACTAAAGCTCAATGTGCAATACTTGGAAATCGACGCAAATCCTCTGAACCAAACGATAAAATAAAGAATAGGAAAACCTCATAGCCCATCACTTAAAAAAAGAAACAAATCCAATACGAATAAAACGATCATGGCTATGACTATAACTGCTTATGCGTCAGCAACCGCCAACAACGCGCACGTCACACAGCAGAAACACCAGCAACAACAACAACAAACAACAAATCAGCAGAGACAGAGGCAGCAACAAAGCCGTGCGCGCACGAAAAGCGCAGCTCAAATAACGTCTATTATGTTGACGCCACTGCTCAAGCGCGCCATTTCAGCGCCCCAATGGATTTTTCTCTTTATATTAATTTATTTAGCAACAGGTAAGTGCATGGTGAATTTAATTTTAAGGTTACGTATTCACCACAGCTGCTCTCTTTTTCGAGGGTCTAAATTTTTGTTAGTATGAATAATGAATAAAGCACAAGAGTAACATCAAAATACATTTTATACGAAACCATTGTAAGCTCAAATTTTTTGCTGAGCTATTTACATTTTTTTAAATGCATTGTAAGAGCTTTGCAGTGAGCTGTTGTTATTGTTGCTGTCGATAGCGTTGACTTTATTGGAGTTTGTTTACAAAAGCAACATGTGCCAATACGAAACACACGTTAAAAGAGGTCATTTACCAAGGGTTTAAATGGCAACTGTGGATGATTATTCAGTTAAATAACTTTCGATTGAGTCATGCCAATACGTTATGATGCTTATAAATAAATAATTGTAACAACAAGCAGTTAAATAATGTTCAATGAGCGATTTAGATATGAAACAGTGTTTTAATCACTGTGAACGACATCTCACGCTAGTGACGAAAACAGACTCAAAATCAAACAAGCAGTGTTGATTGCTAGGTCAATCGCCATGAGTGAAATAAAGTTTAAAAGGTTGATCATGTAAAATTAAAATGGCATCTTAAAATTGGTGAATGAATGAGGAAAAGGCTTCATTTCTTGGATGCAAGAAGTCTCAAAAAAACAAATACTTTGGCATTCGGCATGGGTATTTAAAGGAGTTATAAAGGAGTTTGATCCTTTTGCGCAATGTGCTAAAGCCAAAGTGTTTTTTTGATCCAATATGCATATCAGTAATTTTTAGAATGCCTTTCGTCACTAGGTGGATACCACTTTAAAGTTTTTGGTATGTTTGTGTTTACAGTTGAAATACATGGTTGAAGTCATAAACTTTAAAGTATTTTTGTATGTTTCAGACAAATGTTCTAAACGTCACTAGATTTAATCTCAGTTTAAGGCAAGCAATAATTTAAATTTTAAAATATTGTGCTTGTTCGTTATACGTTTAATAATAAGATTATATGTATGTATAAATGTTTCGAATTTAAACAAATCTTTTCAGAACAAAATATTCAATTTTTAAACTGACGCATACTGATAACTGAAATATTTGTTTCTGTTTTGTTTATCTCTCAATCTAACTGACAGCTGTCACCTCTATCTTTTACTCTCTTTAGTGGGGTGGGGGAAGTCCCTCAACCTCTCAGATCTTTGTTAAACATTAACTGAATTTTTGTAACTAACTTGTTCGTGACAGTCTTCTTTTTATTTACTCATTCTGTTTGCTCATCGCTTTCGATTGTGCAAAACAACGACCTCAAAAATTCGTTTATTTATTTACAACATTCGGTAACAACACAAACACACACACACAAACACACATAGCTATATGTGTGTACTTAAGCATGCGTATCTTATCTAGGCGGAAAATGAAATACTGGTAACAACAACAAATGCACAATGCACAAGGCAACGTCATCAATAACTACAATCGTGTTGGTAATTTGATAAACCACTTTACGCACCAACAACAATGCAAGCTCTAGGGTAAACTTGGCTATGTATGTAGCTCTTGTAGTTGTTGTAGTTGTAACAGTTGCACTTGGGAAAAGCCCTCATGATGATGTGGAGATGCAGCACCATCAACAGCAACAACAACAGCAGCAACTGGTTTTTCAGCCTAATCATAAAATGCAGCTAACATCGTCTCGCCGATCATCAAAGGCCGCTTGATGCATTGGCCTTTCTCGTCATTGTTGTTGTTGTTGTTGTTGTTGGCTTTCCATTGAAATGCATCCTGAAGTGAAATTATACTTAATTTTCAAAGAAAAAAATCTGAGTGCAGGTAACACAGCTTGTATACAATGTACATACACATATTTAGACCAGAAAATTACCTGTGCTACCTGTGCGTCGTTAACGTTAACAACACGTGACCCCGCGATAGAGTCGCGGACGCGGCCGCGGTTCAGTCCGTCAGCGGGTGTGTCACCCCATGGTCTGGTCAAGTGTTAAAGTGCAATCGGCCGTAACGTATACTAAGCCTACGCACCCGGATGATGACCATTGCATGACGATGTCCATTAGTGCAAGTCGTTAGTTTCTATATACACGTTATATGTATTGATAAATATATAAATAAGTACAAAGGAACAAAATCTGATTTTAGTCTAACTTTATTTCCCTTTAGAGAATTACACAAAAATAACTTATGCCCTTTTTGTGCCCTATATATAATACATATGAATGGAACGTAAAGAATGTGTACTTGACAGCATCGACACTTGAGTCGTTATAGCCATGTTTCTTTGTAGCACTATTGGTTAAAACTTAACAATTAGATTTATTCAGTGTCTAGTTTCTATTTTCTATACACTTAACGGATAGTTGTTTAAGACCTTATATACCCATTATAGAAATGGTCCGAAGTTTATAGAATACATAATAAATGGTTTGTTTTCATTTCTAAAACAAGTTTATTTATGTAAGTAAAAGTTTGGAGTAGATTGAATAAAAGAAGTAATGAGTAAAACTAAAAACAATATGCTTGTTATAAATAATGTGTGCTTTATGTTACAATACACATTGAGTCCTTTCATGACTCAAACAATTTTTAATACAACTATGTCTTTAAGACCCAAACGCATTTATATCTGATGTATTTAAAATATGATTTATTAATTATATGCTTCCTACAATAGACTGTAATTCAAGTTTCAAGGAGATTTTACCTGCAAGAAGGAAGGGATCTTCTCGTTTAAAGCATTTTACTTAAAAAAGATAGCTTCTAGAATGCTTAAAACTCGATTGCGTAGTATCTGCATATCTATCAATTTCGAGCTCATAAAGTATAAAAGGGCTGTTGCAATTATGCGACGTTGCCAGTTTTCAGCGGGTGCATCGATTTACAAGCGCCTTGAGAAGACCACAAACCGCAAAAACAAAAAATTAAAAACAAAAATGAAAATAATACAAAATACTCGTACATAACGAAAACGTAGCCAGCTGCTTTCGCTTTTATTTTGTTGCAAACAAATGTTTAAATAGTGGGCGTTGTTGGATTCTTGTAGTTGCTTGTTGTCATTGTCTTTATCAGAGGTATCACGTAGCTGCGTTTTATCTCGCTATTTGCATACGCAGCGAACCAACCGCAACCATCTCGTTTGCATTGAGTTTGACTCATAAATACACTTTGAAATACATACAACAATTTTATCCACACGGAAAAAAAACTACAAAATTGATATCACTTACATTTGTAATGAAGATTAAGGAAGTAAACTTTAATCAAATGCATTTTTAAATGACTCTTTTCGTTTATGAACCTTAAACCTTAAAAAATCACTTTTTGTTTTAGCGATTATTGTTTTTAAAAAGCAATCTTTTTTGTATTCTTAATATTAAAGTTAAATATACAGTCTAATTCGTATATTTTCCTTAATCGTCTACTTTTATAGCTAGCAATTAGTATATTCATAATAAAAAGAATAATAATAATTATTTTGATCATTTGATTTAAAAAGAATACCATCTAAACTTGTTTAGAAACCACATTAAACTACAACATCTTTCTGGTTATTCAACCTATTCATAAATTATAGCCTAGCTGCTATTCGTAAATTATAACAGTTCTAGGAACAAGTTCTAAAATTCATTTTCTAAGGAAACTTTTTTTCTAAATCTACATGATTCTCAAATACAGAATGTTGGGATTTCTTGAAACATCAACTATAGTTCATAAGTGTTATTAACTTGAACTGAGGGAAAATAAAATCTTTAGAAATGGATTAAACTCTATTCTTAGTTGTGTAAAGAGTATTTGGTAATCGTTTATTATTGAGTAATTTTGGGGCTGCTCCCCTATTATATCGTCGTCAGTTTAAGCCCTATTACGAACTTCTGTTTTAACCGCTTTCCATTCCACAGTGCAACGCCCACAATGGGGCAATCGAGTTCTTTTGACCGTTTTGACTGTTGGATGTTGGCTGTTGGCTCTGTTGACTGTTTGTACACACTGTTCCGGGCACGGCAAAGGGTACGGGCAATGGCACCGGAAAAGATTCTCAGACATTTTTCAACAGTTCATTGCTTTGTGCTACTTTGCCGAACGGGTCTTCTGGAACGCAGCAAGGGCTTTATATGTATCTGTATCTTTTTAGCTGCGGTTTGCCTCAAAATGTTGTTGTTGTTGCCACTAAAAACTGGTTCCCAGGCGCGTCGCGTCTGCGCAACTGCGGCGCCACCAGTGACTCCACTTTGTGCCCAATTCTAAGCATTTTGGGCGCATTGTTGTTCCCCGAAAACAACCGTCATACCCATGACATAGATGAAAAACAGGGTGTAGCTTTGCAGCTCTCCAAAGGTTGACACTGTCACGATACAGCCCTCAGTTAGGAATGGGCGTTCCTCTTCAACTACTGCTAATTTTTAGTTAAGGCGATTAATTAGCTTTCCTTTAGATTGTGTGAAGTGTTAGTATAATAATAGTCGGTTTATTGTGCGCATACATAATTCAATATAAGCCAAAGTATTTATTTAAATATATTTAAGACCTCTCTATGCATGACATTCTAAGAATCTCAAGCGGAAATTTGTGTGGGAACTAATTTGTTGAAGCGACTTGAGCTTCATTGTTGTTGTTTCTGTTTGAGTTTAAGTTTATGTTTTGTGCTTGTGTTTGTGTTTGCTCTGAAAGGTGTCTACACAAATGATTACCAAGTCAGTATATAAAGCGCACTCAGACATGAAAAAGCTGAAAGTGGATGCCGTCGAATGGGAACGAAACATGGTCTAAAACCTTCAACAAGAGATTCTTTTGAAGGCAGTCAACTGAACCTTCTCCAAGTTATATGTACAACGAACTCAACTGATAAAATTGTTAACAGTAGAATTGTGGAGAAATTGCCATTATTTAACAAATAAAAACCTCTTCACGCTAACACAAATACGTCAACATGCAATAGTTTTCCAGACTTGTTTGGATTGTCAAATGTGTATCTTCATCTAGAAAATCTTTAGTATAGTATAGTATAATATAGTAAATAAAATGTTGAGCTAAACAGGTGTAACCAAAATTGTTCAAAATTTAATAGATACCCTGCAATGTAGCTCACTAAGGGAAATAGTTGAGTTTGGTAATTATCATAATATGATAATGTCTTCGTTCAAGACCATATATAAATGAGTTTTTTAACTTCATCTGCATTAGATTAACAGAAATCCCCATTTCTAATTTAATATCTCTAGATCTTTTATGGAGTTCCTTCCTTTGACTTTGAAATACATTTGGACAAAGTCATTTAAATTATATGAATCGAATATAATTTGGTTTAATACGGTGATTTAATGATCATTTTAACTATTAAGTGATTATTTCATTGTAAACTTTTCAAGTATCTATATATAATTATAGCGAGTAATGTATAAATTGTTCCCACAATTTAGCGCTGTTAACAATAATCCTATCTTAAGTTATCATATAACAAACTCTCCATCTCTCTCGTTCTCTTAGTCACTCTGACATTGTGTCTCTCTTTCTGATTAACTTGCGCATAAAGCCCTCAATTTTGATAATCATATTATCGCCAAAGTGTAATTAAAGTTTAATCGCGACACGTTTTCACTTTTCCCTGAATAGAAACAAATTTTTAACAGCATTAAAACGAAAACTGAAACTAAAACGAAAAACGCAACAATTAAAATACAATTAAAAAAAATTTCGAAAAATTATTGCTATTGCTATTACGGTTAAACGGCAAAACATACGAAAATGGCTAAAAAGTAAGAGCCAAGGGAAATTAAAGCGGCTAAAATAATTTATGCAACTTTGGAACATCCGATAAACAGCAAAACAGAAAATGAAATATTTTCTTGTAGGCGTTTTGTTACACAAAAAGCGAAAAAAAAAAACGAAAAGTATTTACAGCAAAAATTAAAAACAATAACAACAACAGCCATAATAATAATAAGCTATTGTGTGTGGGTTGGCTCTGAGGCAACCAATGGCAAAACAATTGAAGTATGACCAAAAAAAAACACCAGAGCTGAAGCCGGAAAAGGAGAAGGGGGAAGGAGGAAGGAGAGGCAGCTGGGCAACGTTTGTTGTGGCCATTCGCTTGGTAAACGGAGGGAGGTTGGTTAGGTGTTTGGTGGGTGGGTGGTTGATTGGTTACTTGGAGATTTCAGTTGCAACAACATCAACAACAATCTTTTGTGGCTTAGAAAGTTGGGAGAGCAAACAAAAAACAGCGATAGAGAAACAAAAAATAGAAATAAAAATGAATACAGCTCGCGAATCGCGAATGCAAAGACAACAACAACAACAACAACAACAACATCAAAAACGAATAAAACGCGTCAAACATGCAACGCCGACTTACCTGTCTATGTATGTGTATGTGTGAGCCATGTTTTTAATGTATGCATGTATGTATGTGTGTATATGTTTGTGCTGATTAGTCATACTACAGAATGCAAATGCAAAGCCCCAAAGCTGGGCTAATTTACATACACATACTTATGCAGATTTGCATGCATTTCCATCACTGTCTGTGTGTGTGTGTGAGCGTGTGTGTGAGAGTGTTTGGTAAGTGGGTCTTGCGCCTAATATAAAAGTAGGCGTGTCAGGAGTCTGAGCTACAATTTTTTTGTTTGTAACTGTTTGTACCTCAACTAGATATGCATACATACATACATACATACATACATACATACATTCATACATACATACATACTTCCGATACATCCATACACTTACATACATTCGTAACGAGTATTTAGCGCAGCTTTCGACATTGCATTTGCATAAATCACTTTTTGTTGAATGATAATTATTTGCGAAAATACTTACTTGCAAGAAAATGGTAAAATAGGCAATGCATAATCATATAACTCTTAAAATTATATATAAAAACGATATGGGAAAATATGCTGTCATGTGGAAAGCTAAACTAAATTATTATATGACCGTTTAACTTTAAATAACGAGTTCAATCAAATTGAACAATTAGTAAAAGTCATTATCAAAGTGGGGAAATAATTAATACAACTCTGTTAAATTAGAGAATAATTATATTTATTTCAAAAATATATGATTTTGGTAATTATCAGTATTTGCTTGCTTATCATTATTTTATATTTATTTATTGGAATTATTTTTGTTGATGACGAATAATTTGTTTAGTTAGTTTTCAACAAAGTAAAATCAAAGATCCAAAAATAAGTCAGTACTCGATTTTTCTTTTAGAAAATACAGGGCAATTACATCCTTTAAAATTGTCGTCTTGGAAACTTTTGGTGGTAAATTGAGTTGGCATTAAAATGTATCTGTGCTTATATAAATATACCGATAAAACTTTCAACTCCAAATTCATGTACTTATATAGAAAGTCTGCGAATATACTTCTGTAGGTTACAACAAATTTAACAGGTATAAAGTATTTACGACACTTTAAAACCTATTTGTAGATATTAAACTGAAACTTATTAAAATGAAGAAATACACATAAATTGCTAAGTTATGCAAGTGCTGTTAACCTTTGCTCTTTCTTTCAAGACCATAAACTAAAAATAGCTAAACATAAATTTAACTTGGCATTGTTAGAAGCGTTCTATTGTGACAATTCTTCATTATTCGTATTACGTAGATTTGCTGGGACTCCATAGTCCCGCAAGAGGTATTTAAATTTACTTTATAGCGACCATTTGACACGCCCAACTTAAAGCACAAAGCCATCGAGACATCATTAAGGCTCAACTCTAAAGACTTTGCTAGCCATCATTTGCTTTACGCTCCCAAAAAAGCTATTAACAACTGTTTCTTTTATGAGACCGCTAAAAGTTTAAAATTCGCTAGCGCTGAAGACAAGATCTCGTTCCAAGTTACCGTCAAAGTCGTCGTCATCGTCGGACTGTCGATTCATTCATAATACGTACCACTGAAGACGATGGAAACAGTTTTTGAAAATGCGAAAACAAAAATTCTTGAAGCCGTTTCGTATTCGTACGTTTATGATTATGAAATTTCCGTTCCGTTCAGGTCGTTTATGGCTAAACACAAAAGGCCAATGCTGTTATACAAAAGCGCAAGTCTGTCCAAAAGCATATACAAGTACAATAAGTAATTCTTTTTCAGACGCGTTCATTTTATAAATGGCGTTTATATACCCTGTAATGTGTTAAGACGGAAAACGAAATGCTGGTCTACAGAGAGAGTGTACCCTTAGCACTTTAAAGTTATAGAAGTGTATACCTAACTCTGATTGAAAAAACAGCAAACAGATCAAAAAACATTAAGATAGTTGTTTTATATTCGTTTCTTCAATGTCTTCTTAAGTAACTGGAAGATCTTTTGACGTAAAATGTATAGAAGTTTACGTCAAATTCACAAATAACTAGCAGTTTACACTAATTGTAAGTTAGATGGTGGAAAACACGGCTTATACCCTAGAACCTTGAAGAATTAGAAGAGTTTTAGTATAAGTAATACTATCGGAATAAAAAAAAGTTATTTCGTTAATAATATATACTTTTATAATATATTTCCTAGAAGCTGTTGAATTTCTACAATTCTTATAATTTTGTTATTAAGTAGTATAGGGTATCTCGGCTGTGAGTGTGTTGCATTTGTACATATGTATATGCGGTTTGTCGCTGTTTTTTAAGAGTGGATTTTTTTGAATACTTTTCTGCACAGTTTCGTACGTGAGTATAATATAATTATGAGCTACTTTACCTACGGCTTAGTTACTGGCTCGCTTACTTACTCATACCTGCGAGTGCGCACGAAGCTTTCAAAGCGCTGACACACAAATACGAGTAGAAAAACCAAATTGACAACAAAACGCTTCTAGCTCTATGCAGAAACTGTCCACTGTCCCCCCTAATGTTCTCCCTTTTACCCCGACAATGCAAGACAAACTAAATCGCCTTTAGATACAAATAAAATAAAAATGCTTTAAAAGCGGCGCAACAAAATCGATGGCCTCATAATGTTTTCACATGTTTACAATGCGAGGGTGGTCAGGGACGGGACGGAACGGGGACAAGAGTGTAGAGTGTGTGAGTGTGTGAGTGTGTGAGTGTGCGAGTGTTGGGGACAGTTCGAGGTCTGGTCAACGCATTTGCATGCCTATTTTTCTAAGCGGCCTCTAAGCCAGTTGGCCGGTCAGCTAGGGCCAGGGCAGGCCAAAGCTCTGGCCCCAAAAGGGCAGCAAAAGTTTCAGAGTCATCTAGAAACACGGATTGTGAGTTTCATGTTGTTTGTTTATAAAAATTGACGAATTTTTATCTTCTTCTCACACATGCCAATTTTAGATTTATGACAAAAAACCGCCAGCACCACTTAACACCAATTCTGAGTTGCAAACTTTGTTGTTGAATCTTATTTTTATTATTTTGTTCATAATAAACTGCTACTGGCACTTAACCAATGCCATTGAAACCTGATCTATGAGGTGTCTATATACTTACCATATGTACATAACTTTTAGTTATATACTTTTACTTTAAGATACATGTGTACACTTAGTTATTTTGAAACTTTTGACAGTTTAGTAGACTTACTTATGAGACAGTTAATACACTATTTGTTTCTTATTATTTAGGCATGGGTTATTTAACACTAGGATAAAAATATGTTACGTATAGTTCAAGATAAGCGAACTGATCAAATATGACGATGTTCAAGATAAAAGTAATATATGTATGCTATTTTAATGTACAGGCTAACCTTAATATAAAGAATAAAGTATGAATATTGTTTAACGAAAATTTGCTAAAAATTTAACTTTTAAATATAATCAAATTTGATTGATTTAAATTTCAACTTCGCATGTTTAAACTTTATAGCTTGCATCGTGAAAAATTCTGTTACTAACTTTCCAATTTATGCACATATTTTTATTCTTTATACGAAACTTTTGTATAACGAATTTTGTCAACATCGAACTTTTCTTTCTTTAACAAACCTTCCTTCCTCATCCTGTATCATAATTATCTTATGTACAACGAATTTCTCTTTAGGAAATAAACTTTACATCATTTGGGCCTAATAAACTATTATCATATTAATGTTATTAAAAGTTAAAACTTAAATTCACTTTGTGGTTAATCGGAAGAAATTATCCATCAATTTGTATTATCCTCTCATGTTTCTAAATAATTTGCATTATCGCTTCCTAAGCACAACTTTCATTCACGCGATTTCAACTTTTTCTCTTCAAGAAAAATAACTTGCCTATGTTTTGATTTTACTTACTTATATTTTTACGGCTTGTGCACTTCAAACAGCCAACGGCTTGTGTTTTTAATATTTTTTTGTAAGGAAAACACTTGAATTGAGTGAAGCGTGTGGTTGTTGCTGGTGGTGCCCAAACACGCACATATGGTGGGGCAATCAGTTAGAGCAGGTGAGGGGGACTTTGAACTGATTCTGCGCCGCCAGCGCAAATGAAAGTTGTGCGCAAAAGTTAACGTTAACATTCAGAGTAACTGATTATCATTAGGTGCCATTTGTGCCGGCAACATGTCTCGATTTGGTCAATGCTAACTGGCTCAAACACTTTCCTGACACTGGCATAAGGCCTCTAAGGCAATTGGCCAATTCCAAAATTGGCGTTGAGAAAGAGCCATGCGGAAGTCTACACTGGGAAAAGAGATTTTCATAGTATATAAAAAATTATGCGATTTCAATGAAAGAACCTACTTAAATATATCCTTAATACCTCTATACCTCCAGAACTATAATGTTTTAATATACATATGTATACTCTTTATAGCACCCAATTTTTTCGAGTGTAAGATACCCTTCTCTTAACTTGCAATCAAATGCAATTATTGCCTTGTATAGCATTTGTTGAGGTAAAATTGATTCACCTTCTTTAATGTTTTTCTTTTGGTCTTCTCTTCCAGATGTCGCCTCAGTGGAAGTGCACACAAGGGAGGCATATTTCAATGGATCCGCTTACCTGCGCCTGCTGACACCTATGCCCACCTGGGACCACTCAGCGATTAGTTTCCGCTCCTGCCGAGGCGGGGAAATTCTAGCTCAGCAATATAACAAAAACTCAATTGTAATCTCAGTGCTCAACGATGCCCTCCAAGTCTCACTTGCCGGTCCGGCCGTCATCGGGATCAAGAATCGCCTAGATGTTAGATTACCCTACCAACTGCTGGATAATCGCTGGCATACGTTGCAATTCAAATACGAGTACGGTAATCTCTTTCTGCATGTGGATCGTGAGGCAATTATATTCGGTAAGTTGAGTTGATTATTGTTTAATCAGGAGTCGTGCCAGCTTCAAAATAAATTAAATTAAGGAAAACAAGCTTAGAATAGTTCTAAATCTGTGAATACTCTGCGTATTAGAGCAATAATAGCGTTAATAATAGAAATTGAGTTCATGAAAGAAGACTAAACTACTATTTTAGCTGTAAAAATACAATCATTGTATCAACTTTAGTTTTAAGAGCAGAGATTAAGTTAAGAGTCTGTAAAACAGACATGTAGACCAAATTTAACTTCGGGATATAGTATTTTGTAGTAAAATAATATAGAAATGGAACAAGACTTGCAGATACCATGTACTTTTTCTATTAAATATACACGCACTGACGAATACCTTTTAGTGTCAATGGTTTTTTCTTCTTCCAAAAAACCGATGCTGTGCTAAATTGTTTTTTTTTAAATTAAGATTTTATCCGATCTTGATGCAAATTTAAGGACAGATTCAGCTAGTTTTTTTGCTTATTTGAAATTTTATATTGATCTACAAATAAGTAATATATCGAGCGAATTCTGCTTTTAAGATATCTTCGGTATTTTGTAAGCTACCACTGGTCTAAAGAGTTTTTACTTCTATTTACCTCAAGTATTAAAAATAAAATCAATGGAAATAAATGAAAAATGTTAGCTTCCAATGATCAAATATGCAATTATTATATGAATTGCAATTTAATTGTGTATAAGAACGTGCGAAAATGCTCGTTTTTAGCCTTAGCCTGAACCGCGTTCCTTGATGAACTATGGCAATATTCACGTATCTGGCAACTCAAGAGATTCCTACATGGGATTTCTACGTGACTGCCCTCATAAACAAGTACATATAATTATTAGAAAGTTAATAAGTTTCATCTTTTTTGCAGCCAACTCAACGTATAACAGTCAGTTCTTGACCAATCAGGATATTGGCAGCGAGGCAGCCATATTGATCTTGGGCAACTCATTTTCGGGTTGTCTGTTGGATGGACCTGGTCTGCAGTTTGTGCCTGGCAATATGACTATACAGAATGCCGTGTTTGGGGTCTGTCCCTTATCATTTGGACCGTGCAGCGAACAGGAGTTGCTTACCAGGCCACAGGATAACTATTGTTTGAATGACCCTTGCATGGGCCATGGTATTTGCACTTCAAACGCTGACGGCTACGAATGCCGCTGTACAGCTCGATACTCGGGCAAGAATTGTCAAAAGGATAATGGTTCACCTTGTGCCAAAAATCCTTGTAACAATGGCGGAACCTGTCGTGAAAATACTCGTGGCGACTATCAGTGCATGTGCGATGCAAATCATAGTGGAGACCACTGTGAGACCGAAGTGAATGTGCATCCACTTTGCCAATCGAATCCTTGCCTCAACAACGGCGCCTGCGTTGTCCTTCCAGGCAGCTCCATACCCACCTGTGAGTGCAAGAAGGGTTATACGGGTGCTCGTTGTGAGATTGATATGGATGAATGCGCCTCACAGCCATGTCAGAACAATGGCAGCTGTATCGATCGCAACAACGGCTTTAGTTGCGACTGCACCGGAACCGGATACGCGGGAGCCTTCTGCCAGACGAATGTCGATGAGTGCGAGCTGCAAAATCCGTGCCTCAATGGTGGACATTGCTTCGATACCTACGGATCCTACACGTGTCAATGTCTCGATGGTTGGCATGGCGAGATATGTGAGAAGCCCATTAGCTGCCAGACACAGCAGTGCCTCAATGGTGGCACCTGTGTCAACAAGCCCATCGGTTTCCAATGCATCTGTGCCCCGGAGTACAGTGGAGAGCTGTGTCAATTGGGGCCCAGTTGTGCCCAACAGTGTCCCATCGATTCGGAGTGTATTGGCGGCGTCTGCGTGTGTAAGCCAGGCACCTCGGGTAAGTTTATATTATCATAATTTTCAATTGGGTTCCATGGTTCATATCGCTGGTGTGGTGCATGCATTTCATTCATTCCATATGTGAAGAGTTCTTAAATTCATCTGTCATTCTATCAAATTCTATTCTAACAAAAAAGCTACCGCTTTGGAGCTGTCAACTCCGCTTGACACAATCGACACAGTTCTTAATGGTGAGGGGGCATCATCGAGCCCACTGTGCAACAGTGGTAAAAAGAAACGCTATATATCACCCGAGTGGCTCAAACGCAAGCGTTGTGAACTAAAATTGAGTAGGTGGCATAAGTCTAACTAGAACTTAGAGAACTAGACTAGAGTTGTTGCTTTTGTATTTGCAGGGTTCATGTGTAGTGAATATATGTACATATGTACATATGGGAAAGCTATGCACTTTACATTCTCAAATTCACGTATAATTGAAGTGTATTTTGAAATATTTGAATTATGAAAACTATTTACAATTAGCAAAAGCAAGATTCATGTATTAATGCCAGAACAAATATCGGCTTCGGTACGTTCCGAAAGGAGAATTTTAGTAAACGCTTTTAATTTTGTACAACAATGCTAATTCCAAAATTTTCAAATTCTTTTTATCGTGATAAAATGGTATTTAGTGTAAATTTAAATACATACAAAAACCATAAAAAACTTTTAGAAAAAGTGACCAAACCGTCTGATGCAAACATGATTGTTAAAAAGAATTTGTCTTATTGTTAGTTCTGTTTTAGGCCGTTAAGCTACAGATCTAAAAATCAAATGTGAAATATCAAAGATTAACATTAAAATGGCCTTAAACATTCTATGGTAAAAATAATTTTGAAACTCGCAGTTCAATTAAAATAATCGGTAGTCAAAGGAACTAAAAAAAAACGCAACAATGCAGCTGGTTTTCCCACATTTAAATCGTTATAATATAATATTATTTCATTACTTATTTCGCTTGGTTGTCATTTCTCATTGGAAATTGTTTGTTGGAAGGGCTTTCAACAAATTCATAAAACATATACATGCGTGTACATACATATATTTGTGTCTTACCCACTGTATTGGCTATCTGTCTAAAAATATATATATATATATGGCTATGTGAATATTATATTGTATGTAGGCCCTATTGGTCATTGTCTGCCAACAACAACTACACCGACACCAGAACAACAACCAACAACAACAATGCTTATCACAACCTCGGCTATGCCAATTGCTACAACAACAACAACAATATCTACAAATCCTCCTACAATAACCACAACAACAACAGATAGTAACAAATACCAACTACAACAACAACAACCACAAATAGCACCAAACCAACGCTCGGCCTCCCTGAATGCATGTCCCCAAGAAAATTGCTTGAATGGTGGCACCTGCCTGGGATATAGTAACAATTATACCTGTATATGTGCTAGTGGATACACAGGTGATGATACCTATAGCCATACCAAGCAGGGGGTTGCACTACAAGTCCTACTTAAACTCTTCTTAACTCGTAACACATTCTATGCTTACAATTAGCCTAATATTAATTAGAAACTTGACTT
Source organism: Drosophila testacea (assembly GCA_035043265.1). Classification (NCBI taxonomy): domain Eukaryota; kingdom Metazoa; phylum Arthropoda; class Insecta; order Diptera; family Drosophilidae; genus Drosophila; species Drosophila testacea. The sequence continues at coordinate 1,900,404 of JAWNND010000521.1, read as the reverse complement.
TGATCCTATTAACTACAATAGTTAAACCTGTATTGCAACCCTCTTTACCTGATTTGTAAATATGTAGTTATAGTAGTTTTGTAGTATATATTCTTATATTTTAATGTAAAGTACAGTCTTGCAACAAATGCTATAAATATAAATTCAAACTAACCTCAATATTGTGTCTGACCTTTAGGTTACAACTGTCAACAGAGCACGGGCGATGGAGGCACCACATTGGCACTGACCCCCATCCATTGTAATGCCACCAATGGCAAGTGCTTGAATGGAGGCACTTGCTCCATGAATGGCACTCATTGTTACTGTGCCGTCGGATATTCCGGAGATCGTTGCGAAAAGGTTGAGAACTGTTCACCACTCAACTGCCAGGAGCCAATGATTTGTGCTCAGAATCAATGCATTTGCCCGGAGAACAAGATATGCAATCAATGTGCAATGCAACCTTGCCAGAATAACGGTGCATGCCTTGATCTTCCCAATGGAGACTATGAGTGCAAGTGTCAACGTGGCTGGACGGGAAGGAATTGCGCCAATGATGTGGATGAATGTGTCCAACAACCAAATATCTGTGGCAATGGCATTTGCAAGAACGAAAAGGGATCCTACAAATGTTACTGTACACCCGGTTTTACCGGAATTCATTGTGACTCGGATGTGGACGAGTGTCTCAGTCATCCGTGTCTCCACGGTGCCACATGCCACAACAAGGTAAGCTGTTAGTTTGTGTGATGCATTGGAATTGTTTTTCCAGTTACTAAATTGCAATTAGTTATTTTTCTTTAAATACGGAAAGCATCGGATATTGAGACAAGTGAGTGGGGCGTCTTTTATAAGAATTTGGTAATGCTAAAGCTATACTTATCCGGTATATTCTAAAAGGAAAAGACCTAGATCTTGATGGACTTGAAAATATATAGTTCTTGATTAACAACTTATTTAAATCGAATGGAAGCTAAATGACCCTACATATGTAGTCAAAAGAATGGATACATTTATTTATTTATTTATATATATCATCTTAATGCTACTTACAAGTACATAAAGACTTATAATTAATTGCGTTAGTCACTACGATATATTCATTTTAATTTTAAAGCTACCCACAAGAATCTATTTTAAAAATAATCCTAAGCGCCAAAAGATTGATTTCATTTATGTTAAAAAAGCTACAGTTTTCCTTTGACTAGATTTGCTCAAGAACAATCCTATATAATATAACACAATAATATTAAATATGCTACACCAACGTAGATTCCTTTTCCCACTACTTTTGTCTGTATTGCTTCCTAGTTTCTCCTTGCTTAGTTTTTAGACATCTCTTCCCAAATATGTAGTATTTACTACTTTAATCGTAAAGAAAATATAATAATAAAAATACCCATTAAAAAGTACAAATAAAAATGTTCATCTGTATACTTACAATGTCTTGCCTTTATTCGATTCGATCGTTTAATCAATTCAGGAGGTAAACCTCTTCATCCATCCCCGAAAGAAAGGACTTAGCCAGTTAGATTTTTAACTATTTATTGGTAATTTCAAGGTTGATTTTGCACTTGGCTAAATTTTGTTTTTACGCTTGACTAATGGATTGAAAAGAACGAAGAAGATCTTTATTAAGATATAGACTTTAATATACATATTCACATACAGACATACATTTTCATATATATCCAATCCAAATCGACAGGGTGAAGAATGACCTTAACATTTATAGATCTTCATCCTACAGCTATATGAAAAAACGATAATTACCTTTTCTCATTCCTTCCCTCATAGACCCTTGTTTTTTGAAAAATCCTATTCAACAAATCAGAAACTTACTTGTGGCTTTTTTACTTTTAGTCTATTCTTAACATTTTTATAACCTAAATTAATGTTCCATCATCTTTCCATTCGCTTAGATCAATGCCTATGAATGTGACTGCAAACCAGGTTACCAAGGCGACAACTGCGAGATTGACATCGATGAGTGCATCAGTAATCCGTGCTCCAATGGCTCCACTTGCATCGATATGATTAACAATTTCACATGCTCCTGCATACCGGGTATGACAGGACGTATATGTGACATTGACATTGATGATTGTATCTCGGCGCCATGTCAGAACAATGGACTCTGCATAGATGAATTGGGTGGCTTTCACTGTGACTGCAGTGGGACAGGATACGAGGGCAAGAACTGTGAGCTGAACATTGATGAATGTGTGTCGAATCCCTGCACGAATGGGGCCAAGTGCATAGACCAAGTTAAGGACTATTTCTGCGAGTGCCATGGCGGCTACAAGGGCAAGAATTGTGAACAGGACATCAACGAGTGTGAGAGTAATCCTTGCCAGTACAATAGCAGTTGCTTGGAACGCTCCAATTCCACACTCTATCAACTCAGTCGGGTCATGGACTTGCCTCGTGTGTTCAGTCAACCCTTTAGCTTTGAAAATGCCAGTGGGTAAGTCAATATCGACAAGATAAGTTTTGACATACGTGGTTATTAACACATCACTTTATCTAGTTATGAGTGCGTTTGTGTGCCAGGAATTATTGGCAAGAACTGTGAGATTAACATCAATGAGTGCGAGAGTAATCCCTGCAGCAAGCATGGTACCTGCAATGACGGAGTAAGTACAACAATCAGCTTACACCTTGAATTCGAAATCGAATCGGGTCCCTTCTTATAAAAAGGGTTCGGTTCCAAAAATAGGTTTTAGAAAATCCAAATATAATAAATCATAATTTTACTTGTATAATTTATTTGTAGCATAGAACTTAACTCAAACCTACAAATGTTTTGTAATATAGCTTACTAAGTCATTAAATCAAATTCTTAAGTAAGATTCTGTAAAATTGAGTTGGATTAATTTAAAATTAAACAGAACTTTTGATTCTTTGGTTTAAACAGCCGATCGATCGAATCGATCTTCTCCAAAATGCAAGCTTTTACCCCAGCAAAAAATACCAATGGAAATGTATTAATTTGTTCCCTATCTTTACAGATTGGTACCTACACATGTGAGTGTGATCCGGGCTTTGAGGGCACCCACTGTGAGATCAATGTTGATGAATGCGATCGCTATAGTCCTTGCCAGAATGGCACCTGCATCGATCAAATCAACGATTATGATTGTGATTGTGATGCCAACTTTGGCGGCAAGAACTGTTCAGTCCCATTGATTGGCTGCCTAAGTGGACCATGTCTAAACGATGGCACGTGTCGTCCCTATTTGGTTAATGAGACCAAACATTTATTCAACTGTTCATGTGAGCATGGTTTCCAGGGTTACACCTGTGAGAAGACCACAACATTGTCCATGGTTGTCAGCAGTTTGATAACCGTGAAGACTCAACGTGAAGAGGGCTACGACATCAATTTGCAGTTCAAGACAACATTACCCAATGGTGTTCTTGCCTTTGGCACATCCGGTGGACAGAATGAACCAGTTAGCTATATACTTGAACTGATCAATGGACGCCTCAATCTGCATTCATCACTGTTGAATAAATGGGAAGGCGTCTTTATTGGATCCAAGCTAAATGATAGCAATTGGCACAAAGTCTTTGTGGCCATTAACACATCTCATTTGGTGTTATCCGCCAACGATGAGCAGGCCATCTTTCCCGTGGGATCTTACGAGACAGCCAACAACAGTCAACCGTCGTTTCCTTTGACATATCTGGGCGGCACGATTCCCAATCTCAAGTCATATTTACGCCATTTAACCCATCAGCCGTCGAGTTTTGTGGGATGTATGCAGGATGTGGTCGTCAATGGCAAGTGGATCTTTCCAGATGAGCACGATACGGATGAAAATACCAAGTTGTCCTATGTACAGAGTGGCTGTCCACGCACCGAGCAATGCAAACCGAATCCCTGCCACTCCAATGGCGAGTGCACAGATCTTTGGCACACCTTTGCCTGCCACTGTCCCCGACCATTCTTTGGACACACCTGTCAACACAGTAAGTTCCATTAATAATTAATTATATATTAGTTATATTAACCATAACTTTTGCAGATATGACGGCTGCCACGTTTGGACATGAGAATACCACACACTCGGCTGTGATTGTGGAGACCACAGATGTCGCCAGACGCGCCATACGCTCTATTCTGGACATATCTATGTTTATACGCACGCGAGAGCCAGCGGGTCAGGTCTTCTACTTGGGAAGCGATCCACGCAAAGCGCCCACAAAGAGTGAGTTTTATTTGGAATTAATCTTAACACCACTTAACGGTCATTCTCATGCTTTCCCAGATGTTGGTGATTCCTATGTGGCAGCCAAGTTGCATGGTGGTGAGTTGCTGGTGAAAATGCAGTTCAATGGCACACCGGAAGCCTATACAGTTGGTGGGCAGAAGCTGGACAATGGTTATAATCATCTCATTGAGGTTGTGCGCAATCAAACCTTGGTTCAGGTGAAGCTCAACGGCACTGAATACTTCCGTAAAACATTGTCGACGACAGGTCTATTGGATGCCCAGGTGCTCTACTTGGGTGGACCTGCTCCGACAAGGGAATCTCTGTTGCCAGCCAGCACTGAGCCAGGTCTGGATGAGAGCAGTATGGCCACTAGCAATGTGGCAATCTCTAAGGAGATGGACGATAGCAAGGACTATTTCAAGGGCATCATTCAAGATGTGAAAGTGAGCAATGGATCGTTGAATATGATTGTCGAAATGTATCCATTAAATGTAACCGATGTGAATGTGAATGCCAAACCTTTTGGAGCTGTCAGCATCGATCGTGCCTCTGTGCTGCCTGGCGAGGTCTCCGATGATCTGTGTCGAAAGAATCCATGCAAACACAATGCCGAGTGCCGGAACACATGGAACGATTACAGCTGCAAGTGTCCCAATGGATATAAGGGAAAGGATTGTCAAGAAATAGAGTTCTGTCAGCTGGTAACCTGTCCTGGCGGCAGTGTATGTCAGAATCTGGATGATGGCTACGAGTGCTTGACCAACATTACCTTTACGGGCCAGGAGCATGCACCTTTGGCATTCTATTACTTCAAGGAGCCACTGGCCGATGACAATGGTGTGACCAAGCAACCGATCCTCAAGCCAGTCATTGAGATTGCCTATCGGACGCGTGCCGGCGGCACCCTACTCTTTATTGACAACAACGATAGGTTCTTTGAGATTGGCGTGAATGGTGGCCGTGTCACGGTCACTTGGAAGCTCTCTCAACTTCACATTGGTGAATCTGGGCGCTTCGAGAAGGAGAACACTGATGGCGAATGGAGTCGCATTTATTTACGTGCTCATGGTAACAAACTGGAGGGTGGCTGGAAGGGATGGGAATCGATGGTGGATCCCACGCCAGGTTTCTCAACGGACATTGATCAGGGAGCTTTCCAGGAGCTGCTATCCAGCAGCACACAAGTTTACTTGGGCGGCATGCCAGAGTCGCGTCAATCACGTGGCTCCACTCAATCCTCTCAGCAAGGTTCCCAATTCAAGGGCTGTCTGGGTGAGGCACGTGTCGGTGACCTCCTATTGCCCTACTTCTCCAATGCCGATCTTTATCCACCCACGGAAAATGTGTCCGTACAGCTGCAGGCACAGTTCCGCCTCAACTCGACCATGCCCGAGGAAGGTTGCATCCTCTGCTTCCAGATGGACTGTAAGAACGGAGGTTATTGCAATGTGCCCACCGAGGAGTACGCTTGCACCTGCCAGGCGGGCTACGAAGGCGACGACTGTGGCACGGACATTGACGAGTGCCTCAACACTCACTGCGAGAACAATGGCACCTGCATCAACCAGGTGGCCAATTTCGTTTGCCAATGTCAGCCCGGATTTGAGGGTCGTTACTGCGAGCTAAACATCGATGAATGCGCTACCCAACCATGTCACAATGGTGGCAACTGTACGGATTTGATAGCTGCCTATCAATGCATCTGTCCGGATGATTATACAGGTCCACAATGTGATGACCTCAAGCAGATGACCTGTGAGAATGAACCTTGTCGCAATGGATCCGGCTGCGAGAATGGATTTAGTAAGTGAACATTTAACCATCATCGAATCATATACGTATTAAGAACTTTATTCGCTTGCCCTACAGATCCTCAAACTGGCCATAATTTCACCTGCACCTGTTCCATGGGCTTCGAGGGTCCGTTGTGTGACACGGCCTTCTGCGAGCTGACACCCTGTGCCAACGGAGGCCTTTGTCTGTCGGCCAATACGGTAGGTTATCAACTTCCTTTCCTTTAATTACAATACTTAAGCCAATTTGCTTTTAGATACCCACTTGCAAGTGCAGTCTAGGGTATACGGGTCGTCTGTGTGAGCTGGAGATTGATGAATGTGCATCCAATCCGTGCTTGAATGGAGGTCGGTGTCAGGATCTTGTCGGCCGCTATGAATGCAATTGCCTTTCAACTGGCTTCGAGGGCCCTCACTGCGAGGTCGACATAGACGAGTGCAGCGGTGTGCAGCAGGGAGTGGAATATTGCGGTGGACTTGGACGCTGCATCAATAGTCCGGGCAGCTTTAAGTGCATTTGCCAGAAGCCCTATTGTGGCGCCTTCTGCAACTTTACCGATCCCTGCAATTCACCAAACATATGCGCCAATGGTGGACAGTGCATGGAGAACTGCGGTGAGGAGGCTGATTACTATTGTAATTGCACCGAGGGCTTCATGGGCAAAAACTGCACAGCTCCGGTAAGTCAAGAAACTGCAACAATTAGTAAATATATTTAATTGCAACTCGTTTAATTTAATTACAGATCACAGCGAAAGAAGATGGTCCCTCGACAACGGACATTGCCATCATTGTAATACCAGTTGTAGTTGTCTTGCTACTGATTGCCGGAGCTTTACTGGGCACATTTTTGGTCATGGCACGGAATAAGCGTGCCACACGGGGAACCTACAGTCCGAGCGCGCAGGAATACTGCAATCCAAGGCTAGAAATGGATAACGTGCTTAAGCCACCGCCGGAGGAACGACTTATTTAGTTAATGCTTCTCCCAACATACATATTAACAAAAGATATTTTAGAATCCGCCCATAAAAATAGTATAAGTTATTGCGTATGGCGTATGACGTATTGCTTTGTTCGGTGCTCCAAGGCTTCCACAGAGTAACTCTTCATTAAAAATCTTGAAATACGTACGCTTTAGTTAGTTAATAATGCCGTTGTCTATTTATTGTAGTAAGTAGTTTTTATGGCAATCACTTTATAGTCGTTATATAGTTACAGTTTAGATTCAGTATTCGATTTCATTCCAAACAGAATAAGCGAGTATTTATATCGAAAAAGCTGCGAACAAAGTTGTGCTGCACACCGAATCCCACAGCAATGGAAAAATATATATAAATATAAACAAACAAAAAACGAGAAAGAGAACGAAATCAGCAAACAGAATTCGGCACATTCCAAGCGGTAACCCTTAAATATAATTTACGAGTATTTTGTAAATAAATTTGTATGCCTTTTTAAAACTAATTAGCTGAGCTAAACAAAGTCCTATATAAATATATATAAAATTCTACATACTACAGCATATATATTTCTATATATTATATGTAATTCTTACAATTAATGTGGCCTTATACAACAAGCATGAGAAATAAGTGTACTTTAGTTTTAAGTAAATCAAATATTTTGCTCTACAATTTTTAAGCATAAACTTAAGAGACTGTACTATATATATATTGAATATTTCGACTTTTTTCCAAAAAAAAAACAATATAATAAAAAATTATAATACTGAACGATTTACTAAGTATTATTTTTTTAATAAATAAGAAAAGAAAAGTGGGTTATTTCGTTTTAGTCCTGCAAAAGAATTCTTAATTTATTAATTTTTAAATAACGGAGCAGAAATTAGTTTAATTATGTGTAACTTTTTAGAAAGATTGGCATAGGGCATATGATGATTGTAAATGTGGAAATGGAATGGAGTAACTACTACTTCATGTCCTTTATTTGATTCTACAAATACTAGTCACTTTCCACAAGGCATACGTTTTTTTTATATGTCACTACACATATCAATTTATCTCCTTTTTATCTTTCCCGATTAAATAGGCAAATGTATTGAATGGAGAAAAACATTATTTTTCTATAGGTATAAAGAGAGATTTTAAATTATCCTGTCGTGGAAAGTGTATAGCATTTAAATTGCTGTTTTTTTTGTATCAAGTATTTGGATAAATTGAAACAAATTTTGATATCCAATTTGTAGCACGATGATTGCTAAGTTTATTCACTGACTTATTAATGACGATTACACTTTTAAATGTATACGAGGATGATTTTTTGTTTTTGTTTTGTTTTTTCGTTTTTTATAATAATGCAACAAATGTATTGACAACAGTTTTAAATATTTTGTTGCTTTGCTTTGTGTGTTTTCACCAGCTAATGCCTAGAGTATAAAATATGAAATATGTAATTGGTAAGCAAACGAAGTTGACAAGTTGAATTGAACATAATATAAAACTATGTTTGCATATATAGTAATAAAAATGTTGTGAATAGTTGTAGGTTTGTGTTGGTGAATATAGTATAAATAGGATCATATGCAATTCGCTAAACAATAAATGCTAAAGATAGAGAGCGAACATTTCTTATTAGCCCATTGAGGCGACCCATTTGAATTTGCTTTGCATTTCCGGATGATAAAATATGCATTCCAGCTTATTGACACAATTCTTGCCATAACGACACGGTTTCGGATGATAGAACGTGCAACCGACTTTCGAGCAATTGGGATAATATTTGCACATCGTTGTTGCCGTTGTCGCTATTGCCGGGGCCGAAATCGATTTATAGTTCTGCACAGGTATCACATGCGAAGCTACAAAAAATATAAACAAATTACTTTCAAGTTTATTTTCTTAAAGTATAAATCAGATTACTCACACAGAGGAGGCGCCGCCAGTTGGACATGGCTTAGATCACGGTTTCCGCTGTGTGCGAAGTTACAATCAATGCTCATGCAGGCCACATCAAACTTGCACTTCGGATGCGAGTACATGCACTTATCGGCAAATTTACAATTTGGGAAGGACTTGCAAGGCGCCGATGGATGATAATATTCGCAGAACTGTTTGCTGCAATTCGGATGATATTTGCAGCGCTCCTTTGGCTTCGTGACTTTCAAAACTGTGGAGTCTACATTGACAGCACTCACTGCAAATTGAATGCAATTTATAAATAGTTCAATTAAATGTAATATAATATATACAAGAGCAACACAAATTATTCTTCCATTATCAGTTATTTACAGCTTTGTAAAACAGTTTGAATTTAAAATACTTTTTTGGCGTAGTTTTTTAAAACCAAAAAAAGAAGATAAAAGAGTATTTCAGCCAATATCAACAGCCTAAAGAAATTTATATAAAAACAAAATTATATGCAAAAAATTTTAGAATAATAAGTTACACCATTGTAATATTTATTACAATTAAATGTATGTATATTAAACTGAAAAATAACATTGACCTAGCTGTGTGTGTATGCTGGAAATATGTGTGTATGTATATGCACAGATTTTTAATAAGTTAGTTAAGTTTTATAATTCAAGTACTATAACAAAACAAGAACAAAACAAAGGCACACAGAAAAGAAAAAAGATAGTGTTTAAACGTAAACCAATACAGATTGAAAAAGCATCCAATGTAATGTTTTTAAGAACTAAAATCCCTAAACTTATATGTATTAACTAAGAAGCAGTAACAAGAAGAACAATCTCAAAAGGTTTACATTGAAAAAGAAGACATAATCTCAACTATATATTTACAAATATACACGTAATGAGTGTATATGTATATTTTAAGTTTATTTATTCAAAAGGTTCCCTTTGTCTAATTTTACTTACATGCTGGAAGATTATCGTATTTCCTATCCTCGGCTGTGCGTATAGAGATTCGACGTCGCTCCGTGGATGAGTCACGCTCTTTGCTACCAGAGCGGCGTTTCTTTTGTGGGTGCAACTGCGACTGAGGCTGGGATTGGGATTGGGGCTGTACCTCATCCTCAGGCTTTAGTTTAAAGCGTATGGGAGTGTGCTTGGCCTTAGCTGGAACCTCTGCAATTGAAGTTTCTGTACCAACTGATGCCATTGATGATTTTTCAACGGTAATATCGCGTTTGTCTAGATGCTTTGGAGGCAGTGGTGGCGTTGTGGAGCGATTGGCTTCGTCTAGCTGCATTTTAGAGTCAATCTTGACATCATTTGTGGAGGACGAAGAAGCGTTAAGGTTGGAGCTACTGCTCAATCGTTTTCTAGACACTCGCTTTAGCGGTAACCCGTGCAGCTGCTCATCATCCTCATCATCATCCGCATCGTTCTTGATAATTATCTTTTTGATCTCCTGCGTCTGACGCAGCACCTCGCTTCGATGAAGGCTGCGCGATGGTTTTGGAGGTGGTGTATTGCTCGATGTGGAAGGCGAAGAGCGTGATGAGCTTCGCGCTCGTTTCGATTTATTTCGCCTATTGTTGTTGTTGGTCGAGGAGGAGCCTGTCGTTGAGCTAGGCTCAGCATTCATTAACTGAGCTGTTGTCGAACTGGTTGAAGACACTTGTGGTGATGGAGTGCGTTTGCGGGAACGCTTGCGAAAGGCAGCAACATTGCCGACCGACTTGTCGCCATTTAACGTTACCACAAACTGAGTCTTGGCTACACCAGCTGAACCAACGCCTAAACTGTTGGCTTTCTGCTCAACATGCATATCAATATCCATGTCTGGCTCTTCCTCATCCTGAACCAGTTGAGGCACGTATGTCACGTATTCGTTAACTGTCAAACTGGGCACATATTCCTCCTCCTCATCCTCCATCTTTGCCACCAGTTTAACTTCAGCAGAGGACTCCCCCGATCGGCGTGCTCTTTTACCATCTCTGTGCAGCACATTAACAACTAATTCACGCCTGCTGCGTCGGAATACCTCCTTGCCAGCTCCACTGCCAGTTGTGGACTCATTTGTACGGCGTTTGCCCAGCGTTGAGCTTATAATCTCTGGTTCGTCACTTCGCATTCGTTGCTTTGATGGCACGGCCACTGGTGGCGCTGGTGCCTTGGCTAAGATTGTGGATCGTTGTGCATCGGCAACGGCGCGCAGTAGCAAGTTTTTGCAGGCTTGTCTTCGCGGGGAAACCGTTGGCCTTGGTTTGATCTTAATCACCGAATTGACTGGCTTATCTAAAATATCCTCATCATCTGATGGCACTGGCGGTTTATTTATCGCCACGATAACACGTGATCCAATGCGATGTTTGTAGTTGCTTTCCGGGCTGGGACTCGGCGTGCGGCGACTGCGCACAGTATCACGTTCTCGATCCCGTTCCCGTCTGCGACTTGGCTGACTCTCGTTGGCATTGCGTTGGCTACGCTCCCTGCCACGTTCAACTTTCTTAATATCATCATGTTGTTGCTCACCTCGACGTCGATGAGCCGGCACATAAAGCTCCAGCTCCTTTTGTGCGCGCTGTGGACGCTGCGGATCTGGCGGTGTTTGTGGCTTGCAACCTAGACGCTCATGAACTGAACGACGCTCTGAACGCTCATCTATGGTTAGTGGTTCGGCGTGTGGTTTTGGTTTTTCTCTAGCTATCTCCGGTTCGGGTGTCCTGTTGAATACAATGGGACTTTTGGCTTTGCGAGTGCTTAGGCTGCAGTTATCGGATCCTGCCTCTGGCATTGAATTATGGCCAACAGATTCATCTTGCTCGTTTAGATTTAGTACGTCCTCCACATGATGTTCGTCCCCACCCTCATCACTTTCGTCGTCAAGTTCACCAATCTGGCGCAAGTGCTGCTTGGCAGCGTAGATTTTTCGCTGTATTTCAGCCAACTCAGCTATATCCTTTTCACGGTTGCCACTGGTTGTTGAGCTAATCTCTGACGTAGTTGGTATGTCAACAACAGCCGGAGCCTCCTCTGTCGGTGGCAGGGTTTGCGACTGCTCAACATCATTTGTGGATTTCCGCTTCTTTTTCTTAAGTATCAGTTCATCTTTTAGACTGGTATCCACTTCGAGTGTCTTTTTGGCTTTCTCCAGCAGTTCCTCGGCAAAGACATCCGTAATTGAACTAATTGCCGGCAAAGTATCGGCTGATCTTGTTATAGATTCTGTATGTAACATTTCGTCGCCGGATTTTCTATGCACTCTTTTGTCTCTCTTGTCTCGGCTCTTCTTGTCCTTGTCCTTGTCCTTATCCTTGTCCTTATCCTTTTCCTTGGTTTTGGGCGCTTCCGATTGACGTGACTTTCGCTTCTTGCTTGCTGCTACAAATATACTTGAAATAAAATGTACATTTTGTGATGTGAATGAAAACTCACCACTTGGTGCTGGCAAAGTGACTTCCTGCAACTTTTGTAGAACCTCGTGTAGCCAGGTGACAAATAGATCCGTCTGATCGCCCAGGAAAAGATTCAGTTCAGCATTCATTTGCTGTTTGGTGCGTTTATTGGCCACCATGACCATGACGTAGTCAGGAAGCTCATCGTCAATAAAGCCGGCAGAGCCGCCTGTCCCTAATTCAAGCAGTTTCGCCTTCACAGCACTCTGTACGATGTAATTATAATTAAATGATGAAATGTTGATTACGAGTGCATTGATTTTTCAAACGCAAAACACACTGTGAAAAACTTACGCGCATCTTTTGACCGATTTCGCTGCCTAGATTGCAATCCATTTTGGCAAGCGTTATGTTTCTCAAATGTTAAATTCCCTTTAGTTTAATTGTTACAACATGGAACAAAAAAAAACTTCTAAAAAAAATAACACTTTTTTTTAGCAACTGCAGCACATTTTCCGTGTGACCAAATTTTGACAAGACAAAAATACATAAGTCTTATCGATATGTTATTTAACACAATTACTTATCGACCAACAGCAGACATTTACATCGATTTTTATGTCATCTCGAAAAATGTCTATCGATATATCGATATATTTTCCCAACAATCCCAAGTGTGACAGAAGAAGAAGCTAAGAAAAGTATTTCGGGCGAGTGAATTTCAGTGCGACAATTTTGTAATTTCGTAATAAAATGTGTAATAATGGAAAACAGGCAGCCCAGTTCAAGTGATGTGATAGTGCCAGGTGCGTTATATTCCCAAACATAACAAATCTATGTAAATTTGGCTGCCATTTGGCCCAGTCGCAGTCTGAGAGGTACGCTACCTCTTTGACTGGTTAGCTGGCCTCAGTCTCAATTTCAATGCCCTGAGCCCGTGTGTGAGTGCAGAATCTGCGCGAATGGCCGAGCCGAAATAAATGCAATTTTATGATAATTATGTGCATTTCGCAAACAACTTGTTGCATTAATGTGAACCGCAATTATTTCTTTTTCAGAATTATACTTCCTAATATCAAAATTTTTGAATGCGGGCCCGCTGGAAGATACAGCAAAGGTTGGTTGGTGTGATCGGGCGTTTTGTTGTTGCCCTGCAAAAAGAGCGCAATTTCATCGTTTGAATTTCGCTTTTGTTTACAAACATTTTACTAACCCGATTTCTAAAAATTCAATTTTCAGATACTGGTGAAAGAGTTAGAGCAAAAGAAGGTAAGCAATGTGTATGTGTTAGTCAGTGGGGCTTCGGGCAAAAGCGTTGACTTTGATTAAGGATTTTTCGCCCCTCATTTCTGAATACAATTGAAATGCTAAAACTCGCAAGCGTTTGTTTATATATTTTTGTTTTGGTTTTCGTCGTCGCTGTTGTTGTTGTTGTAGCACAACCGGCAGTACAGACCACACCGTCCGCTTATTTCAGAGTTCAAAGCTATACTGAAACTGAATCGCACTACGGTGCGATACAGCATGGGAGAAGTCAGTCTGTCCGTACCATCGTCAGTCCGTCTGTTTTATAAAAGTAGGTATAAAGAAAGAATTTGGCTCCCGGCTGTGTCATTATTTCGATGCTCAGCAAGTGCAAGTGATAATAAATATGTATTTCGCTTCTTTCTTCTTCCTTCCCACAGGTATTGCCCCGACGCATCGATTGGCTGGGAAATGAGCATGACCAGACATTTGCCGAGTTGGTAAGTTATTACTGCTATGATTTATTGTGTGTTATATTGTCATTATATGTGATTTGTGCTTGCATAATTGACATTTGTGTGCGTGTGTGAGTTTGTGCGCGCATTTGTGACGTCACATGGCAATCGATTGGTTTAATACGCCTGTGTAGAACTATTAATTTTTTTTGCAATTAATTAACTGCAAGGGCATAAAATATTTAATTAACAACTAATTTAATTTAATATACAATAAAACCGTTAAAACAGCGAAAATAATAATATATGTTTGGTAAAAATATACGAAACTTTTTTTAAACTGTACTGCAGAATAATGCATTTAGAAAAAAAAATTAAAATTAATTAAGTGATTAACAATTACAATTAGTAATTTTAATAGCAATTATGCCCTAGGCGGCCGACATCTTGCTTTCCACACATACATGTACATGCATTTGATTGTGTTTCATGCTGTGTATGTATTGCACGGGCAGTAGACCTTGGTCAAAAGCCAACACGGCACGCGAATGCATGTGTTAGAGCGAGACCGTTATATGTACTTGCACTGAAAACAGCTGCGCAGTAGAGTGCGATATGTTATCGATAGTTTCAATTCGTTAATTTTGAAATGTTTGTAGGAAAAGAAGTACGCGCACATTGGTCCAAATCATCTATTAGAAATATGCAGTCGTCTTGGACCACTGGTGGACAAGGAGCTGCCACCAAGCGTGCCAGGCATCGACTCATTGCTTGGCACTGGCCGTCAAAATTTATTGCGTACTAAAGAGACCGTCTACCGGCATCGGACATTGCGTGATTATTGTACAAGCCTACATGGTATATCACTGCCAGACTCGAGGCTCACGAAGCCCATACACAATCTAAGTGAGTTTCATTAACAATCAAGCATATCAATCACTAGTACGACCAACTATAATTTTAGCCAAGGTAATCTCTGGAAGGGAACATGGTGGCCTGGTCCGTCGCAAGTTGTTGGTGCCCACGGATCTCTATCGGAAAACGAAGCTGCTTCGTCGTACCGTAGGACACCTATCATCAGTCTATTGTGTACTCTTTGATCGCACTGGTCGGTACATTATTACCGGAGCCGATGATCTGCTTATCAAGATTTGGTCCGCTGCTGATGGGCGTCTGTTGGCTACTCTACGTGGCGCTTCTGCGGAAATTACAGATATTGCAATTAATTTGGATAACACAATGCTAGCCGCCGGATCAGTTGATCGCATCTTGCGCGTTTGGGACATGCAAACGACTTCACCAATCGCTGTTCTTGCCGCTCACACGGGCATGATAACTTCAGTAAATTTTTGCCCGTCACCACGCAGCGATCTCAAATATTTGGTAACAACCAGTACAGATGGTTCAATTGCATTCTGGCAGTACTCGACGCCACGCGGTCAAAAGATTACGTTCGCGCCAAGGCCTACACAATACCACGAGAAGTTGCGACCAGGACAGGCACAAATGATGTGCACCACCTTTTCGCCAGGCGGTGTCTTCTTGGCCGCCGGCTCTGCAGATCATCATGTGCGCGTCTATATGATGGCCGAGGATGGACCAAAGCGTATACTTGAAACGGAGGCATACACCGATGCCGTGGATTCAGTACAATGGTCACATCGCGGTCTACGCTTTATATCAGGCAGCAAGGATGGCACTGCACACATTTGGACCTTTGAGTCGCAGCAGTGGAAGAGTCTCAAACTGTGTATGACAGAACGTTTAGCTAGGTATTAAATAGATAATCTGTTTTGTAAACCTTTCTAATTCATATGTTATTCTCGCAGTTGTCCAGAGCCGGAGGAAGGCAAGAAGTTAAAGGTAACTATGGTTGCTTGGGATGCCTCGGATCGTTATGTTATCACCGCCGTCAATGATTTTACTGTAAGTACATGCCCATTGATAAAATGGTCGAAGAATCCTTTACCAATTGTGTTATTTGACAGATCAAAATCTGGGACTCAAAGTCTGCCAAGTTGCATCGTGTGCTGCGTGGACACAAGGATGAACTCTATGTCCTTGAATCGAATCCAAGGGATGAGCATGTCCTGCTGTCTGCTGGTCATGATGGCCAAGTATTTCTCTGGGACATTGAGCAAGGTGTAGGCGTTGCCCAGTTTTTCAATGACATAGACGGCCAAGGACATGGCAGCGTCTTTGATGCCAAGTGGTCCCCAGATGGAACAATGATAGCCGCCACCGACTCACACGGTCACATACTGATATTTGGCCTTGGCATTGGAACCGAAAAGTACAAATTGGTAAGTGAACAGGAAGATCATTAAGACCATTTTACCTTACATAATTCCAAATTTCCTTTAGCTGCCGACGGAACTGTTCTTTCACACGGATTTTCGGCCGTTGCTGCGTGATGCCCACCATCACGTGGTAGATGAACAGACACAGATAATGCCACATCTAATGCCACCGCCATTTCTTGTCGACGCCGACGGTAATCCGCATCCTACAAAGTATCAGCGCTTTGTTCCCGGTCGGGAAGCCTGTAGCATGGATCAACTGATACCTAATCTCACAGTGGGTATTGATGGTATTGTGATCGAGGATAATGTAAATGCTCCACCAAATGCTGTGGCTGTAGTTGCACCACCTGTCGGAGTACCAGCACCTGTAGCAGCAGCTCCTATTGGTGGTCTAGGTAGCAATTATTCGCATATTGATCGCATGATTGCTGCACTGGCCAATCGTCAAGGCAACAATACATCCAATGCGAATGATTCGGCAAATCAATCCTTCGAACGGCTGATTATGCGTCAAGGCCAGGGACAGGATCAATTGCCCGATTCAAACTCTACGCGAAATGCTTCACAACGTGGCAATGTTTTGGGCGGACGTCGTTCTATCACCGAAGGTACACCTCGCCAAAGTTGGGCACCGGCACGTTCATTGGCAGCTCCAGCACCTATTGGTGAGCAACAAGCCCAAGGTGAACAGGTTCCCGCATTGCCAGCACAGCAAACGTTGCCTCTGAAATTTGTGCGTCGCACTTATGTTCGTCCCATGAAATACGCGCAACTGCAGAACCTCAAGCAGACCATTTATTCAGCCGGTCAGTACGAGATGCAAGAATATAAACGAGAGATGCGTCGTCGTCCCATCATGATAAATACAGCCAGTGCAGCCTCAGCTCAGCTGGCGGGCACAGGCAGGCAGCGCAATACACGATCCAACGGTGCCGGACGACCGGGACGTCGACGTGGTGGTCAGTCGGGACAGCAACAGCAAGGAGCACAGCCTGCCTATCGAACGCGTGCCGTGCGAGACCAGGAGGAGGTCTACGATGATCCAGCTGCTCCCAATGTGCATGAAGAGGAGGAAGAGGACGATAGCAGCAACAGCTCGGGTGACACTAGCTACTCCAATGTCGAAGAGAATCTAGAAGACAGCAGCGAAGAATCGGAAACAGATAGCTCCGATTACTCTGATTGGGTGGCCGATACACCTGGACCAAATCTTGAGCCACCGAAACGTTCCAAGCGCAAACCACTTTCACGTCGCCGTACCATCAGCGAGGATAGCAGTGATGATGCGGCAACTGGGCAGGCAGCTGCAACCAGCAAAAAGCGTGGTCGCAAACGTGTGCTGATTCCACCAACGGCACCAAATGGTGAAATTCCAGAGCTATATCGTCCGGCCGAATGGCTATCGGAGGTGATACCCCGCAAGGCACCATACTATCCCCAAATGGGCGATGAGATTGTTTACTTTCGGCAGGGACACCAGCGCTATCTGGAGGCAGTGCGTCTCAAGAAAGTCTACAAACTTTCACACAGCTCAGAGCCCTGGAATTTCCGAACCCTGCGCGATCATGAGCTGGTGCGAGTGATTGGCATCAAATACGAGATTCGTCCGCCTCGTTTATGCTGCCTCAAGCTGGCTATCATCGATGAAGATGGCAACATGACTGGTACCACATTCAAGATCAAGTACCATGACATGCCGGATGTCCTCGACTTTTTAGTATTGCGTCAGACCTTTGATCTTGCGGTTCAGCGAAACTGGAGCATTGGCGATCGATTTCGTTGCATGATCGGCGACGGTTGGTGGATGGGTCAAATTGAATCGCGCCATGCACTCAGCGCTGATTTTCCAGACTCATTTTTTATGTGTTTCCGTGTTCGCTGGGATAACGGGGAGTACGAGTACATGAGTCCCTGGGATATGGAACCCATCGATGAACAGCGGCTGCCTGATGAAGTGGGCGGTGCAGTGCCCGTCCTACCGGAAGAAATACGTGCCACTCTATATCAGCCAAAGTCGGAGGAATGGCATCGTGGCGACCGTGATGGCACCTGTCGACGTATTATCAATGGACTCGAACAGGTAATTTCTATTGAAATGAGTTGCAATTTTACTTTCTTTTCAATTTAAGATGTATTACCTTAATCAGAATAAGTCTATATTCTGAAACATATTTTAAAGTATTTTTATTTTAAATTTGTTAGCCATTAAAGATAAATTGGCTTTATTCTTTCCGTGCACTACTTGATTCAAGACTTATCACTTAAAATCAACAGGCCTATTTACTATTTTGATGCCTACTAATTCAAATTTAAATTTCAGGTGATGCGTCTATCAATTGCTGAGCATTTTCTGGCCCCCGTTGACCTCAATATATATCCGGATTACGCCTATCTGATTGAATATCCCATCGATTTAACAACAGTCAAGTCGCGTTTTGAAAATCATTTCTATCGTCGCATTACCTCGGCACAATTTGATGTACGCTATTTGGCCACCAACGCGGAGCAGTATAATCGCCGCCACACAAGCATTGTGAAGCATGCACGCATTGTGACCGATCTGTGTTTGCGCATAATAAGGTAAACTTTAGTCAGACATCTATAGATATTACTAATCCTTCAGAGGGTGTTATAATTTTGTCACGAAATGTGTAACGCTTAAAGAGTAAATTTCCATTTCCGTATGTCTTTCCGTCTGTTTCTGTGTAAACTAGTCCCTCAGTTTCTATGACATCTTGATGAAACTTGGTACAGGTGCGTCTTTTTCCTCGAGGCAGTACATATGTCGGAGCCGGGTGGATCAGGTCAGAATACCTATAGCTGCCATAGGAGCGGTCGGATGGTCGAAAGTGAATTTTCGACATTCAGTTTCAAATACTTTTGTTTTTAAAGATAAACCATTGTCTTTAATATTTTTAATCAATTTCAAAACTTCAAATTCAGGAAAACTGTTGTTTCTTTGGATATCTTCACTATTCTTAAAGATTGTGCAATTTGTATTGTCTTATAAATACTTCTATATACATATACACAGGTGACATAAGAATCTGTCGAAAGTTGAATACACACATTTGACAAAGGGTGTCAAATCTTCGGCGTGCCGAATGTAACCTTTCTTTGTTGTCATTAATTCATATATTATTATTATACTCCAAAACAGGGAGGCTGATGAAATAGATGTGGCTGCTGTATATCATCAGCTAGTGGATGTATATCATTCATCGGAGTCGGAGAACGAAGTAGATTCGGATGTTGTGCCATCAACCAGCACGGGGCCAACTACCTCAGCAGCTGCTGCACGTCAACGTGTTTCATCAACGCGCCGGTAAGCATTTGAAAATTGAGCACATATATGGAATGAAATTTTTAAATAATTGTGTATTTATTGCAGGTCGAATCGCATACGCTCGGATGGCGATTGGCGTTCCGATTGTCGGCAACTCTTGGATATGATGTGGCAGCGGCCGGATTCGTTGCCATTTCGTGAGCCAGTCGATACGATTGAGTTTCCCGATTATTTGGAAATCATTGCCACACCAATGGATCTGCGTACAGTGAAAGAGGATCTACTGGGTGGAAATTATGATGATCCATTAGATTTTGCCAAGGATGTACGCCTCATATTTCTCAATTCAAAGAACTACAATACCAACAAGCGTTCAAGGGTGAGTCACTTGGCCAGATCTGAATGGCTACTGCTGCAGATCGTCATTTATTCCAAACCAATGCCAAATGTGCAGCTCTATTGCCATTGTCATTGCTGTTATTCTTGTTGTGATTTTCTTGTTGATTTCTTTCTGCCACTGTTGCTTTCATTATGGGTAAAATGATAAAAAAAAAGAAAACTAGTCAAAAACAAAATATAAAACTAACAATTTAAATAAAAAATGTGATATAAATTGTAAAATATTAGGAAAGTCTAGATGTATGTATTATTTGTGATGTACGATAATTTCTTTTATTTTTGTATTATTTTCAATTATACTGACACGATATTAAATGATATCTTTAGTCTTAAAATAAATTGGCTTCTGTACGATTGTTTTTAGCATTACAATTATTATTATAATCAAAATTATATATTTTATATTCTTCCTAGTCAACAGTTCCTTCTTACATGATCTCAAATGTTTCAGGGAAATCCTATTAGACTACATTTACGTATTTTTCTTCTTTAATACTATAAATATGGTTTCATTTGATCTTTGTCAATTCAATAGGATTGTAAAGAGCTTAGCTGAAGCAGGCAATGTCCGTCAATTGCATTAAGATTCATTATTATTTATTTATAATTAATTTTTATACGTTATTTGCTTAATCGGAGCTTTTTCGGTTGTATTTGTTAGAGTTACCCGTAGTTTTAAGTTGCTCTCTCGTTCCCATTACCCGCACCGCTATAACACCCTCCTTCCGCCACACTAGTACACACACACACAGCAGCTCATCTCTTCTTAACGTTTCTTTTGCATTTTGTTAACATGCCTTCAAACTTCAAATTAACCAACCACCCAACTCATAAACCATCAATCGAATCACTCGAATCAATCAAAACCCATCAAATATTTCGAACTAAACCAAATGAATGACGATCCGTGACAATCAATCAACTAAAATAGGATAAATTAGCGGTAAGGTTGCTCTTGGGCTACTACAACAATTTCCAAACACTACCAACATTCTCCCATCTCGAATCTTAAGCTATGATTATCCTTTTAACTTGTCCCAATTATTTGTCTTGCAGATTTATGCAATGACGCTGCGATTAAGTGCACTTTTTGAGTCGCACATCAAGACGGTGGTTACCAACTGGAAGGCAGCGCGAAGACGTGCCAACAAGAATAAGTCCGGAAGCAGCGGAAGGGGATCCAGTAGTCCGAGCAAGCGTACGCCAACGGAACGCACAACGCGGCGTACTCAGAAGCCACCAGGAGTTGCCAGGAGATTGGAAGCGCATAGTAGCGATGAAGATGACGATGATGACGACGATGATGATGAGGATGACGACGTGGTAGGGGAGCAGCAGGCTGGGCGAGCCACTCAACGTGGCAGTAGACGTCGTAATGGTGTTGCCGTTGTGGCAAGCAATTCAGGCTCCAATCGTGTCACATCCTCATCGTCCAATGCACAGCAACGTCGCCACGAGAGCAGCAGTAATTCGGACAGTGAAGAGGAAGAAGAGGAGGAGGAAACCACATCAGATGCCAGCACTGATGACAATGAGGATGATGAGGCGCATTCGAATGCCAGTTCGCCCCATCAGGCGCGTCGTCGTCGTGGTCGACCAGCGCGTCAGCGTCTTAGTGATGATGAGTCAAATGCCAATGATTCCGAAGAGAGCTATAATCCCAACGAACGGAGGCGTCGTCGACGTGCAGCTGGTGGCGGCAACAAGCGCAAGAGCCAGCGACGACACTCAAACAAACGGCATAAAGAGGAAACGTCTGGTCAGCCTGGTGGAAGTCGTAATGCTGTTGGAGCGCCGCCTCGCCGTACCCGTCGCTTGCTGGGTAGCTCTGAGGATGATCATCATGCGGAATCTCATTCACATCACGATGAGAGCACTCAGGACAGTAATACGCCACGCAAGAAAGGTCGTCCAGTTAAAGCCAAAAGCTCGACGGCCATTGGCAATGGACCCAGCACCAGTGCAGCTGCAGCGACAGGCAGCTCCAGTCTCGAGAGTCCCTCCCGGAACACACGTGCCAATGGCGGACGACTACAGAATGCAGCCGAAAATGATCACAGCTATCATCTGCCCGTTCGCAATGGACGCATAATTGAGTCCGATACGGACTCGCATGGACCGACTGGACGGCCCACAAGACAGAGCGCCAAACGAGCGCTAATGGACTGGGCACGCGGTAGTGATATTGAGGAGGAAGATGAAAGCGAAGAGGCTGAAGAGGTGTGTGTTATACTTTGTTATCCATTGAATTCTTTCATATTCTAATGTGGCTCTTGTTTAGATTCTACCCACACCCACAAATGATGATATGCCCTCGACTAGTCGCGCTGCCCTTGGTCTGGTGGGTAGCGGTGCATCCTCATCACGGCAGCTCCGCACGAATCGTAATACTGTTGTTAATGCTGCCCCGGAGAGTGAGGATGACGATGATAGTGATAACGAACCGTTGGCCAACAACCAGCAAAGTGAGTAATCCCAGCTCATACATCTCTGTTGAACAATTGACCTCAAATTTTCTCTTTGTTATAGAAACTGCCTCACTGAAAACCAGCACACCAGCCCCACATCCGTTGACATTGCGACGCCGCGTTCCGTCGCCGCCACGTAGCATGCATATGACACGCTCGCATGCAACCTCGACGACTAGTAACTCTAGCCAACCGGATGCTCCAATGGCCGCGCATGATCACAATTATTTGGGAAGTGAATCGGCAGCAGCGTCGCGAGCTCCTCGGCGTATGTTGTCACGTCATCAGCGCAATGCCGATGAATTGGACACGAGCCTCGATCCATTGAGCAATACCCGTCTGTTGGCTGCTATGTCCAATCCCAGACGTCCCACCTCCACAACAAACACTGTAACAACGCGTCGACTACGTGGCCGCGCCAGCCAGGAGCTTTCTCAAGGCGAGGATGAAGACGAACAGCCAGAGGAATTGCCGGATGAAGAGGAAGCTGCTGCCTCCGATGAGGGCACAGATGGCGGCTCCAGCTCACAGCCCAGCAACCACAACGAAGATGATGATGAGGATGCAACTGCCACAGACTCGGAAGACAATCAACCTCTAACCAGTTACGTTTCACCCAGTAATGGACGCACACGGCGTAAAACCAAAACATCATCCTCGTCGGCAGCAACGGTATCACATGGTGGACGTGAACAACGGCAAAGTCGTCGTGTTCGTGCGACATCGGACAACTCCTTTGGCAATGATGACGACGACGAGGACTACGAGGCGCCGCGTGGTCGTTCCAATCGCCTTCGAAGCAACCAGCGTGGTCGCAATCAAAAACGTCCTCGCTACAATGAACAATCGGATGAGGAGGACCAACAGACTCACACTCCGCGCAAGCGAATGCGCAACGGCGATGCCCATCCTGTCACCAACAACAGCAATAACAACAACAGCAACGCCAACAGTCACAGCTCACAGGAGCGTGACCAACAGCCCCAGGCCGAGGATGGCAGCACCACGGCGGACAGTGACGAGCAGCTGGTGAGCGTCAGCAGCCGTGGAAGGGTTCGCAAGATATCAGCCAAGGCGCGCGGCATATTTAAGGATTGAAATTGGGCGTCTGGATGCGCTGCGCTCAAGACTGTTTTATGTATAAAAATAATTCTAATCGCAAGATGAGCAAATTACATTTTTTGAATTTGCTTCTTATTATTGATTAATGTGTAAGAATAACTCATTGTCATTATAATTCGTCAGAAGTCCTGTCCACAGACCCCCTCGTCCAATCCCCTATCGCCACTCCAAGCACCCACATACCCACACACACACACACACATTAGGCTTAAGCAAATTGTGTTCTCATGTTTATCCATATTCATTATATATAATAATTATAACACATCCCAAACTTTCATATATTGTTCAAAAAGGTTTTAAGTTTTTTTTTTCTTTTTCTGTGGCACACGCTTTGCGGACTTGTCGCTACATTTATCCATGTAGACGGGCAACCGTAGGCGTGGCCGCAACAAAATTGTATGTATTTCTATATATTTATATTATACATATATATATTTAAAAGTAGCATCCAAGAATCACACAACTTCATTTAAAAATAGATTATATAGAATAAAGTATCAACAAAACTAAATATGTTTATAATCATTTTCAAATAGTTTCGTTATTGTGAGCCGGATTCTTTACTTGGATTGTACGCTAAGACTTTAAGTGGATTTCCATTTATTATATGCCAAATATCCTTCCTTATTTGGGAGCTTTATTTTGGCTCTGTACGTATTCTTCCGCCAGCTGCTTAACCCTTGCCGCATTCACCTCCGTACCGTGTTTCTGCTCAAAGTCCAGATACTTTTTGTATAGGACATGCATTTTATCAGGTTGCAGCTTCTGCAGAACCGCTCTCTCGAGAACATTTCTGTAAATTGGAACAATAAAAGTGAGTGATCGATGCATTAACCGAAAGAAAAAAAGGAGTTCTACGCACCTGGCTGATTCAATTAGACCACATTTAATAAGCATATCAACATACAATACCCAGATGTCAATTCGTTTTGGATACGATGTAACAATGTCGTCCAAAAGAGTTTGAGCCATGGCATTGTCATTGTGTTGGGCGTAAAGTTTTGCAAAAGCAACAATGCAATTGATGTCTGTGTGTTAAACAAAAAGGGAAATTAATTACATAATCTGTTGACTTTTCATTTTCAAGAGAAACTTACGTTGACTCTTGGGAAGAACGGCCAGAGCTCTCTGTAGTGTTGGCTGCACACGATCGGCCATGTCCATCCAGAAGTACGCATCAGCGGATACACGCCAAACCTGCAGTTCTGTTCTGAACTTGCGCATCATCAGATTTAATGTATTAATAAGACGCTCTTTGAGATTGTGTGACTTGAGCGATTCCACAAGGCCTAGATATGTTTCTAGGGGATCGTTGTGGTTAAGTGCCTCCTTCAGCACATCGTCAAAATTGGATGAATTGTACCTTAGTTCCAAGTTCATTAGTGCAGTCCACACGTTTCGCAGTTCTTTGGTCTCTCGGAACGAAATCGTTTTAATGGCACGTCTTGCAATTTCCCGTGCCTTGTCAATCTCTGTGTTTGAGAGAAGGAAGCACATGTACTGTATCCAGGATTTGCTGCTATTGGGTTCAGCCAGCACCAGACGCTCGAACTGATCAATGGTTTCTGGTTGTTGGTTGGGATCTGCATTACGCTCCTCTATCTCACGTAAACGCTGCTCCTCTTTGACCTCGGCCTTTGCCTTTTCCTTGGCATTCAGACGTTTCTTTTTACTAGCACTGGCCTCATTCCTTGCTTCTGCATCATCCTCATCGCTAGATGCACTCTCTTGTTGCTTGCCATTTAATGCATTGATGTCCGCATCCCAGAAACTGGAAATACCTGGAAGACGTGCCTTGGCAGTCGCTTCATCGATATCCTTCGATTTCTGTTGATCCGCCTTAGAAGGCTTCTTGTCTTCGAAGAAAAGTTTAGCATTTGCCTTTTTGCCATTTTTAAGAGGCTCCGCTTTTACTTTTTTCCCATTGTTAGCTGGTAAATCGGACTCTACCTTTATCTTCTTGGGCTTGACCACCACTATTTCATCTTCATCGGTGGCAGCACGTTTAACGCCCTTCCACAGCTTCCACACCGTCTCGGGCACAGCAATGGGCAACTTGTCGTGGATGAATGCCAGGTTACAAAAGTCACCCTGACGCAGGCAAGCACTGGCAGAGGTCTCCACATCATTCGGATGCAAGCGCACTGGGCAAAGCACTAAGGGATTGGTGCCACCTTTCTTCAGTGAGCACACAACAATGCTGTCCAGTTTGAGCAGCACCTTGGCCTTCATGCCCGACTTGCCGATTAAGTTTTGTGGCAGCTCGTTGTTGCTGCTACTAATATGATCAATGTCATGTTTTTTGTTACTAATCAGGAGAATATCGTTCGCATAGTCGATCCACAAAATGACGGCTGGCTGTTTGCTGCCCACCTCAGGAGCAGCTCCTGTGCCGGCCAAGCTGCTTACCATCAGCCCGGTTATTGTTGGGGCATTATCAACTGTGTAGACCCAATCATTATTCGTCGGATTGATGCCCTTGAATAGAACATTAACCTTGTCGCCCACCGTGAACTTGGCAATGGGTGCGGACATTTCTTGAAGTTTTTTCTTTATCTGCGACACTTCATCCAGGTAGCTGCAGGACGATAAGGCCAGTATTTAGTTGGAATTGCCTTACAGATTAAGTTTCTTATTACTTACCCCTCAACCAGTTTAGCTGTGTCCATGAGCTGGCCACTCCAGACATCTGTCAATTTGGCGGACACAGTTAAAGTTTTGGTCTCCACCTCCTTGCTGAGCACCTTGACGTACAGAAGCTGATCGGGCTCCAGCATGACGGGCACACCACGCTTCGAACTAAGGCATAACATTTTGATGTGCAACTTGACCAGCTTGTTATAGTTCCTCACAGGCAGCAGTAACTCCACCACCTGATCGGTGGCATGTTTCACATGGGCTCGTAGAACGTCACCCACTTGTACAGTTTGCCAATCCTTTGTTATATTCTCACAGAAATACGGCACTTCTCGTAGACTGAAAATGTTTTGTAAAATACAGGCGGCATCCGTGTGTGTGCCGACTGGATGAGTTCGCTGCTGTGCAGATTGAAGATCCACGTAATCCGAGAGCAAACGTTGTGGCACCAGACCGACAAACTCTTCAGTTTCTATTGTTTGCTCTTCATCTGTCTGTGTCTCGTCATTATCATCGCTGGCTAATGTGATTTTAACTTCCAGTCCAGAATCCAAGGCATTTGTTACTTCGACAGGACAAATTTCTCCTATCTGGAACTTGTCCTCGGGCAGCGTTAAGACAACCTGTTCCAAATTGCGACCGGCAATGCGAAATTTAGTTGTTTGACCTTCGAAAAAGGAGCTCTCCATTAGTCCGTTGATACTTTGCTTGTGTAGGACTCCCTTGATTCCGCCGCAGAACTTCACGAGCACAAAGTTGGACTCACACTTGACCACGCTGCCGGTGTAGATTTTGCCCGCTTGAGCCGCATCCAATGTTGTCATCAGTTTGACGCCCTTGCTCAAATACTCGCTGCGATTGCTCAAATAACAAATCTTTCGCTCTAGGGAAATATCCAGGACACGACAACGCAGACGCTGTCCAACCTCATAGCGCATATTTGGCGCCAGCTGCAGCTGCTCAATGATGCCGTTCACCTTGCCAATCTTAACGCTAAAGCCGCCAACTTTCGTCTCTGACTTGACAATGCGCGCTGAAACGATATCGCCGGCATGAAGATCCTCCAGGGTGTACAGCTTCTCGTTCAATACATTGGGATCATCGCTGCAGTAGTAGAGTGCCTCAATGACATCATAGCCCAGCACACGGACACTGTGTTTACTTTTACGAGTGTATTTGGAGAGCACTACATCCTGATCGTAATTGCCCTTAAAGTTTGACTTGATAGACCCATATGAAATGAGTCCCTTGTATTTCTGATTGAGAAGCAGGACGATTCCTCCGGTACCATGGCGGAGTACGCGTGCCTTCTCCACAATGCTTCCCTTTCTGAGCGATTGCTCCTCATCTATTTCATTATCCTGCTTCAGCTGTTGAGCTGTGGTGCTGATTTCCAAGTTGAAGGTTAAGTATACCAGCTTTGTGAGAGGCATCACATACAGCACACGTGCCAGGTACTCTTCGTTGAGCTCGTAGTCCTGGGGTGTATGCAGAGCCTCTTCCAGGTGATGCTCATTCACATAACCTCTAAAGGCTTCGTTCATAATGTTGCCCTCCAGTCCATTCTTAAGCTGTTTTGTCACCTTGAATTTGACAATGCTGCCAGGAAGTATGTAGTCCAGATTGGTCTCATTTTTGCTTTTGATCTTCAATTGATCCTGCTCCAGCTTAACACATTGACAGGTACTCTGATCGGCGCTGTGCTGAATTTGCTTAACTTTTAGGAAGATCAACTCTCCAATATGATGCTTCTCTGCCGCCTCTGCATTGGGCATAAAGGCATGGAGGCCTTCAATGCCTGTCTCAATGATACAGCCGTGCTCCTGTATTTCTTCAACGGCACCCGAGAAGATGAAACCCTTCTTAATGTTTGTGTGCTTTAGGCTGCTATTGACCTCTGACGGCTTGAGAGTCAGCAAAAGCGATGTGCGATTCTTTTCCAGGTCCGTGGTTTTTATGGCGCGTCCATAGACAATTCGTCCAATGCTGAACAGCTCCGACAGACCATGATATTCACTGCTATCGCCGGACATATACGATTGAGCCACACGTGCGTAAGCGTCAGAGATGTCCGCCACTAGAGCACGTGCTGTCATCCGTCCAGGCAGTGCAATCTGCAAGGAGGTAGCGTCTGCTTCCTTTACGACACCCATCAGCAGCATATGCTCTTGGAGTGTATCAAATGTAAGAGTTTCCGCGGAGAAAACTTGCAGTTGTTCATTGCTTTCAGTGTCTGTTTGTTTAAGTAAACCATCTTTTGGTTTTTGCACCTTTTTTACCTTTTTCTGGGTTGCACCAAAAACCTGCAAGAGCAAGTTTCGTAAATAAGACTTCCACAGGTGGTTCACATTTACTTACGATATTTGATGTGATGCTTTCGCCATTTGTCTGTAAATTTGCTATTCCGCCACGCGGAAAACTCTTTTCATTGGAAACCATTTTAAATAATATTTAATAATTCTCAAATAATTTAAATAACACCGCAACGGCCCCGTACACGTGCTGGTTGGTAACGTAAGCGAAGCGGCCAACTAGGCGTTTTCCAGCACTAACATGTAAGCAAAACGTAATGCCAAAATGAAAAGAATGACAGAAAAAAGATAAAATTTATGAAAATGGCCCCACAAGTGAACTCCAAAAAAGGACGAAATTTTTTGCAATTCAGAAATGGTACACACACCGATTTGATTAAAACTTTGCTCGAATTTGCTGTGGATTTTTCTAAGCTTTTCCTGAAAAGCGCAAGAATTGCGAACTGCTATGAACGGTTAAAAAATCAATTTTAGGTTTTGCAATATTTGAGTACGCGCTTGTTTTGTTAGCGCCGCCACTGGTCACATTTGGAACTACGAACTTGCTGGATGGATAGTGGAAACGCATTGGAACGTACTGAAAGTGTAGGTGGCTTCATATTCCGGCACGCGTTTGCATTGTGTTTTTTAAAATTTCGTTACAAAAATGCAAACTTTACGCGAATTTACGCGTAAAACAAAACGCGGGAATATATTAAGGATTGTGCGAGAGCATTATCTGCGCGATGACATTGGCTGTGGATCAGATCTGTGTCAGTATTGCTTTCAAAATGAAGCTTACCAACTGACATCGGATCACGAAATCAAGAGCAGCCTTTTTAAATATCCACATTATATTGTTTTGGACACTAATGTTGTATTGGACCAAATCGATGTGCTCGAGGAGGATGTGTTTCGCAATGTTATTGTGCTCACCACGGTGCTCAACGAGGTGAAGCACAAGAGTTCATCCATCTATAAGCGCCTCAATGAAATTATTCACGATCGCACGCGCAATTTCTACGTGTTTGTCAATGAACATCACAAGTAAGTTACTTATCTGAACTAAACAACTGAAATGATTATAATTTGCACTCAACAGAGACACCTATGCGGATCGTGAGCCAGATGAAAGTGCTAATGATCGTAACGATCGAGCTATTCGCATGGCCGCCAAATGGTATGACACCCATTTGCAAATCTCCCAGGATTCAAAAGTTTTCCAGCGCAGCGGACGCTCCCTAACACGTGTCGTACTGCTTACCGATGATGCGGGGAATCGAGCTAAAGCCGAAGCTGAGGGAATTTTGGTGTCCACTGCAGCTGATTACGTTAAATCGCTGGAGGAATTTCCGTTGTTGGTGGATAAATTGTCGCAAAAGACATTTGAGAATGAAAAACAAGCTCTTCCCCAATATCCACCGCATTTAAGCATGAAGGAACTGCTCGATGGTTTCCGCCAAAAGAAGCTGCTCCAAGGCCCATTTCAAGCATCCAGGGAAAACTATCTCGAAGGCAGTGTTAATGTCGAGGGCTACGAAAAAGGGGTACGTTCTTTTACTTATATCTATTTATTGTTGTCAAACTTGTTGTCGACACAAAAACTTAACGAAATTAAGATAGAAATTTACATTTAATTTAATTTAATTTAAAATAACAAATAAATAATAAGTTAAGAGATTGATCCAACATTCGTTGCAAGAACTAAGAAAAAAAAAAAAAACAGACCGATTATATATTTAAATGAGGTGGGTAAATTTGTTGTTAATATTGAAATTAAGTAACATGCAAGAAACTATCTAAATTAATAATACAATAATAATTGATACAATAATGACTGATATTTGCAAACTACAAGTGTTAAACTGGTCTATAAAAGTTTAAAAGCTATCTTGATGAAACGTGGTACAGATACTTAATTTTTCTGCATTATTTATTGGATCACTACTTATATAGGCAGTTATAGGACCGATCGGTTGTTTTTGGTTGGGATAGCTCAACCAATCCTGCAGGTTGTGTATTTTATATTGTCATTTCCTGACTAAACAAGCGTCTCAAATCTTCGGAGTTCCGGAGAAACCCCTTTATGTTATTTTCCAATTAATTAGAATTCAATTTTTAGATTTTGATACAAGGACGCGAGTCTCTCAATCGCTCTGTGGACGGAGATCTTGTGGCAGTGGAACTTTTGCCCGAGAGTGAATGGTCAGCGCCTAGTGAAATTGTTCTGGAGGAGAAGAATGTTTATGCGGATGATGTTCCCAGCGAGGATCGTGTTGAGCAAGAGAAGGAAATGCTGCAGCAAGTGCAGACAGCACCTGTTGCCGAGCGAACACCCACAGGTCGCATTGTGGGCATTGTGCGTCGTAAGTGGCGTCAATATTGTGGGATTCTACAACCCAGTCTAATCGAGGACACGACACGGCATATTTTTGTACCCGCTGATCGCAAGATTCCACGTATTCGCATTGAGACACGTCAGGCAGACAAACTACAAAACCAACGCATCATTGTTACCATTGATAGTTGGCCCAGGAACTCGCGCTATCCGCATGGACACTTTGTTCGGTCGCTTGGCCCACTGGGTAACATGGCCACTGAGAATGAGGTTATTTTATTGGAACACGATGTGCCACACTGCAAGTTCTCCGAGGAAGTGCTCAGTTTCTTGCCGAAAATGCCATGGACTATCACAGCAGAGGATTATGCGAAGCGTGTAGACTTACGTGATTTGTACATTTGCTCTGTGGACCCACCAGGTTGCACAGACATTGATGATGCATTGCATTGCCGCGAGCTAGCCAATGGCAACTTAGAGGTGGGTGTACACATTGCCGATGTCAGTCATTTCATAAGGCCAGGAAATGCATTGGACAAGGAGGCTGCTGCACGTGGCACAACTGTTTACTTGGTGGGCAAGCGCATTGACATGGTGCCCGAACTCCTTAGCTCCAATCTCTGCTCGCTGGTTGGTGGTGTCGAGCGTTTTGCCTTTTCATGTGTTTGGGAAATGGATAAGGAGGCGAATGTCTTGACTAAACGCTTTCACAAGAGCGTCATTAAATCTAAGCGCGCCATGACCTACGAAGAGGCACAGGTTCTTATCGATGACACGTCACAGACTGGAGAGATTGCCAAATCGTTGCGTCATCTTAATCGTCTGGCCAAGATACTAAAAAAGCGTCGCATGGACAATGGGTAGGTTCTAGTCTGCAAATTTTAAATATAGACTAATACCATTGCTTTTATTGCAGCGCTTTGGTGCTGGCTTCACCTGAAATACGCTTCCAAGTGGACAGCGAAACGCATGAACCGCTTGAGGTGGAGGCTAAGCAGATGCGTGATACTAACTCAATGGTCGAGGAGTTCATGTTGCTGGCCAATATATCCGTGGCACAGCACATTGCCGCTGAATTCACAGAATGCGCTGTGCTGCGTCGTCACCCTAAGCCACCGACGACCAACTTTGATCCACTGGTGAAAGCTGCACGGTATCAAGGCTTTGACGTTGTCACGGATACGGGTCTGGAACTATCGCATTCGCTAGATAAATGCGTCAAGGCAGATAATCCCTACTTCAACATGATGATACGCATTCTAACCACGCGTTGTATGATGCAAGCGGTCTACTTCATCAGTGGAAGTCTGCAAAAGGAGGAGTTTTTCCATTATGGTCTGGCTGCCCCAATTTACACCCACTTTACCTCACCTATTCGTCGATATTCAGATATTATGGTGCATCGCTTGTTGGCAGCATCCATTGGTGCCGACAGAACCTATGCTCAGCTCTTGGAGCGCAAGTCCAATGAGGAGATCTGCAACAATTTAAATTATCGACATAAAATGGCACAATACGCTGGTCGCGCCTCTGTGGCACTTAATACGCATTTGTTTTTCCGTGGCAAGGAGGAAGATGAAGAAGGGTATATATAACATAATATACTTATTTAACTTAGCTAATCTATTGTGCTTTGCAGCTATATTTTGTTTGTGCGCAAAAATGCATTACAAGTGCTTATTCCCAAGTACGGACTGGAGGGCACGCTTTATCTCAAGGGAGATAAGGATGGCCAGGATGGTTTGGAGCGCACTAGGAGCGAGGTCATATTTACATTCAACGAGGAGGATCACACACAAAGATGTGGCAATGTAATTTTCCATTCCTTTGATCCCGTCACGGTCAGACTGAGTTTGGACTCGACGAATGTGCAGCACGAAAAGTTAGTTTTCAGACTGGTTAAGCCTTACATCAAGGGTTTCAGTGTGGAAACAACGACGGAAGTGGATGCAGATCAGCCACCAGCCAAAAAAATGAATAAAAATAAAAAAAGAAATAGTCGACGTAATAATTTTGTATAATATAACTTGTTTATCTGAATAATGCTTTGAGTTGAAAAAGCAAATACAAGAAAAATAAATAAATAAATAGGTTCATCTATCAAGGATTGGTTAAAAATCTCTCAAATATTGACTATTAATAAATAAACAATAAAAAAAAAAATACAAATTTAAGCTGCGTGACAAAGGTATACGAACCTCAGGTAAAAGCTTGAGTAAATGAAGAAATATAAAGAAGAACTTGCAAAAGGAAACACTCACAATAATCATACGTCATTAATGGCAATTATGGGCCTGTACTTTCAAGTAGGTTTAAAAATACTCTTTAAAAGATCTTGAGAAATGGCATACTTAATACGAATACTTGAAGGCTTAATACTTTTATGTATGTCTACTTATATACTCTACACTAAGGTCAATGCATTCATTTCAGAAGTCAGCAAAACAATTGAATAAACTTGAAGTTTTTTATTTAATGATAGTTTTATTTTGTACAGAATTTGTTAAGTTTGCAATGGTTTCTTTTTAATTGTAGTGAGAGTATAACTTAATTCAAAATCATTCCGAAATTCACATTCAGAGAGAGTCGCAAAAAACCTTTGATCCAATTGTTTTTGAGTTTTTGGATTTTTACGTATGGTGCGAGCATTTTTATTCCATTGCAACGTTTCGACTTCTAAGAGACGGTCGTGTCTAAGCTTAGCGGAATATTCGAAAAAAGAGGATATAGTACATATACTAAATATATAGTGAATACAAATATATACATATATATGCAAGATTTTTAAACAGACATTACTTCAAACAGAAACGCAATTAAATGGAGCTAATTACAGATGCAGTGAATAATACTATCGCTAACGGCTGTAAGTTCAAAAACTAAAATCGAACAGTGAGAGTTGACGAAAAAAAAAACATATAAAATATAATACAATTAAACTAATTTATATATTAAATATAAGCAACAGTGAAAAATTTGTAGAGTGTATCGTTCGAAACGGTTAACCGCAAACGTCAAGAATGCCGCCATCTTGTACGTATTATTTACTTATGTAAGCGAAAGAGCGCAAGGGAAAGAGAGAGAGCGAGACTAGAAATGGTATCATGTCAAGGGCTGCTGTCTGTCTGCTTCTATCGATAATTATATGCAAGCTCACACATAGACAAACATGCATACATACATATATGCAAAATGCAACGAATGATCGCGTCATTGAGTCAGTATGTAAATTATTCACACATTTTGAAATATACTGCCTTGGTGGAAATGTAAACCGGATTTAATTTTAATTTGTTGCCTTATAATGCGCCCAAATTTATGCAGCATTTAATTACAGATCTTACAAGGCAGTGCAATGAACTTAAAAAACGAATGGAAAACTATTATATTAACAAATTCCTCATTTGATTTAATCGAACAGGTGATAATTCTGTATATGGAATGCCAGTTGAGGCACACAGTCCTAAGTACTTAGAGGCTTACTGTAAGTCTCTGCAAAATCCTGCTGAGTTCTGGGAGGAGCTGGGCCATTTGCTGGACTGGGACAGGCCATGGAAACAGGTGCTGGACAACAGTAATCCTCCATTTTCCAAATGGTACGTGGGCGGCTACTTGAATGCCTGCTACAATTCCATAGACAGGCACATTCTGGCTGGAAGGGGAGACAAAGTGGCACTGATCCATGACAGTCCGATTACGGAGACGGTGCGCCACGTAACGTATCAGGAGTTGTATGACCAAGTGGTCCAGCTGGCAGGTGGCCTTGCCAAATTGGGCGTTACTAAGGGTGATCGTGTTGTGATCTATATGCCGCTTATACCGGAGACAATCGTAGCAATGCTGGCCGTTGTCCGACTGGGCGCCATTCACTCAGTAGTCTTTGGAGGCTTTGCTGCCAGGGAACTCTGTTCGCGCATTGAGCACGTGGAGCCGAAATTGGTGATTGCTACCAATGCGGGTGTGGAGCCTGGCAAAGTAGTGCCATACCTTGACATACTTCACTCGGCTATCAATATGTCACGCTGGAAGCCTCCGCAACGCAACATTATCTTTATGCGCGAACAAATTTCCCTGAACATTCTGGATGAAAAGACCGACTTAAACTGGTCCACGGTGTCGGCAATGAGCGATTGTAACCACCCTGTGGCCTGTGTGCCTATCGAAGCAAACGATCCACTTTATATACTCTACACGTCTGGAACCACGGATAAACCCAAGGGTGTACTTCGCACTATTGGTGGCCACTTGGTGGCTCTTGTATACACATTGAAAATGATTTATGGCATTCAACCCGGGGACACTTGGTGGGCTGCCTCTGACATGGGCTGGGTTGTGGGACACTCTTATATTTGTTACGGGCCACTTTGTCTGGGCGCCACGAGTGTCATGTATGAAGGCAAGCCGGATCGGACTCCCGATCCTGGACAGTACTTTAGGTAAGTTGTGGTCCAAATATCTTCAAATAATACTCTATTATTCACTTCCCTAGAATTATTGATCAGCATAAGGTATGCTCGATCTTTTCGGTGCCGACCTCGTTTCGCGTAATACGTCGTGCTGATCCGGAGATTTGCTATGGAAAGCAGTACTGCTTAAAGTCCCTTCGTGCCATTTTCATAGCCGGGGAGCACTGTGATTACGAGACAAAGGCTTGGATACACAAAACCTTTAAGGTGCCCGTACTTAATCATTGGTGGCAGACAGAAACTGGATCCGCAGTGACCGCTTCCTGTTTGGGATTCCAACAGAGTCTCAATCCACCAATGTACTCTACGGGTTTGCCTCTGGTGGGCTATGACAGTGAGTACTCTTCTTTACCTTTTCCTTTATATCTCTAACAATGAAGTCTTACAGTCAAAATACTCAAGAAGGATGGAACTGAGGCTGCTCAATTGGAGCTTGGAAGAATTGTGTTGAAATTGCCGCTGCCTCCTGGCAACATGGCCACTCTCTATAAGAACGATGAGCTCTACCGCAAGCTATACTTTCAAAAGTTTCCGGTAAACATAACTTAAAGCTTAAACATTTGATTGCGAGCTAAGTTCTGTTTATAATTCATGCAGGGATACTACGATACCATGGATGCAGGCTATAAGGACGAGCGTGGCTATATTTTCGTAACAGCACGGGATGATGATGTCATTAATGTGGCCGGACATCGTTTGTCCACGTCCAGCCTAGAGGATGCTGTGTTGCGGCATCCCGATGTTGTTGATGTTGCCGTATTTGGAGTGCCGGAGGCAACTAAGGGTCAAGTGCCGCTCTGTCTGTACATTCCCGTGGATAACTGCAAGAAGACGGATGCCAAGCTCTCGACAGAGATTATCACACTAATACGCGAAGTCGTGGGTCCTATTGCTGCTTTTCGCCTTATCACCTCCGTTAATAATTTGCCACGGACTCGCTCCGGCAAGACGATGCGCAAAGCCATGGCCGACTTTGCCCGGAATGAACGTGTCGTTCTTCCGGCGACCATCGACGATGCCAGCGTTTTCGTTGAGATTCGTCGTGCTCTACAGCATCTGGGCTATGCGATGTCCGCACCCGATCCCATAGTGGCCAAATTACTGGACTGAGGATAGGTTTTACTTGGTTCTGCATACAATCTACTTAGCTTTACATTTTCTATGAACAAAATAAATATTAAAACGTTCCCAAATTCAGTCGAAAGTACAGACACACTTTTTTAAATGCGATTATATTTCGAAAATCATTTAAATGTTAATGATTCGTGTAGGGCATAGTTCTAAACTCATCGAACTTCGTACAATATGCCCTCAACTAAAACTCAATCAGTTTATTCAAATTATGTGCAAATTTTGTGTGACATTGTTGCCTATCCATTCACATGGATAGTTCAAGGCGACAGCGCGTGTCCGCCACGTTCCTATTTCCATTCCCTTTTCCCGCTCCCATTCCGATTCCCGTTCTACTTATTCCTTAGTATGTCCACATATGGTGGCCTCAACAATGTTTGGCCTGATTTTTGCACGCTGCATCAAAGACCGCAAATAAATGCATTAACTGTAACCCAATTACTTGGTTTACGCAGAATGCCTCGTTTTCATTACCAAAGAATGCGAATCTGTTGCGAATTTGTACAGTGGACGCTAGACGGTATATGCATAAATGATAAATGAATGGACAAGATACATTATTATTAAATTACTCACATGTTATACAAATGATAAATAGATGAATATCTGCAAATGTAATGTGTTTATTTAATTACGCTCAACACCCCCAAGGAAAAAACTAAAGACATAATACTGTTGAAGATTATTCTTATGACAGTCATCATTATTATAAAGCTTTATTATCTTTAAGACCTAAGGGATTTAGATTTTTATATTTTGTACAATTTTCAATCTGTTAATAATGCTAAAGTTCGGTTTAAAATATTCTTGTTTAAAATTTCTTGTTGTTAATAAGATAACAAATGAATATACTTATTGGAGTGCACAGTTTTGTATTAGCAAAAAAATAAAAAATGGTACCCCATATTCATAATATGCGGTCAATTCTAACAAGTTTTTGCCAAAAAACCATAGTTCTAAAATGAATTCCTAGTCTGCGTTTTTTAAGTTGAATATTTGTATTTGCTTACAAATTGTTACAATATGTTATGGGGTACCATTTTTTTTTATCGATGCATTTCAAATTAAAAGTTCTTGGTAGATGGAAAAAAGTTTTACTCTTTGCAGCTAAGGTTATGTTCAGGGATCCAAACCGAAACGAATAAAGGTTTCAGTTACGGTTACGGTTATGGTCGTCGGTTAACGGTTTCGTAAAATTTTGTTATACCGGTTTCGTAATGGTTAACCGTTCCTCCTAAGTTTCGGTTTCGAAATACCGGTATGATTTCGCTTTCCTAAAAAAGCATTATCCAAAATGCAATGCAATAATTATTAAAACAAAAATTTATTTAAATTAAATTCAATTCAATTCATGTTACTCATGTAAAATTTCACTCAAGTAAATATTTTAAATCTATTCCCAAGAAGAAAATGTATATAATTTTAAATGTTGGAAAAAACAAGCCGTTATTCATGAATCGGTGTCTAAACGGTTATTTCGGTTTGAAGAAATTCGGTTTATCGGTTTCGGATTATTATAAAAGTTTCTTATCGGATACGGTTTCAGTTACGGTTACAAATTTCAATTGGTTAATATCGGTTTATGGTTACGGTTTCGGTTACGGTTTGAATCAGGGAATGAAACCGAAACGAATTTAGGTTCCGGTTCCGGTTCCGGTACGTACCGAAACGAGTATTTCGGTAAAAGGTTCTATTTCGGTTTTGTCCTTTCGGTTCCGGTTCTCGTATCGGTCCATACCGGTACAGCGAAGTAAGTTTTAAAAAATTTAAATGTAAGGAAAATCGAATTTTATCAACAAATATTTGTGTATGTATAAACGTACAAATGCATGCATTTTAGCATGATAAGTCTGACATATAATTCGAGAAATTTCTTTATAGTGCAATACCATGTTCGTACGAAAAATAACAAACCAATTTTTTTAAACGTACCGAAACCGTATCGGTACGAACGTTTCGGTTTTCGGTTCTTGAAAAATAATTTATTTTTGTTCCGGTTACGGTTACGGTATTTCATTTGAAACGGTTAATTTCGGTTAACGGTTCCGGTTCCGGTTCCGGTTTCATTCCTTGGTTTGAATACCTGGTAATCTACTGATATTATTTTGTGTTTCATTTATATATGAAACTCTTTGTCCTGACTCATCACGCTGCTGCCGAGACGGGTGACGCTTCCGGGCTGAATTTTTCACCCAACATACCTGAGACATAATTAATCATGCAATAGACCTGAGGTTTGCGATATTCCAACTGGCGGGTTCAAAAGGGAGGTCAAATGTTAAAAATTGCTTAGTATGAAAAAATTTTTATTTTTGAGCTATCTCAACCAAACTCTCAGATTCTGTATTTTCAACTATTTGTTACAATTTGAGAAAATTTGGTCAAGATCGAACGACTTTATCATATAGCTGCCATAGGAACAATCGGATGTATATTAAACTTTAGTATGAACGAGCTTTGTTGTTATTAGAGCTATCTCAACCAAACTCATAGATTGGTTTAATTCCAATAAATCTGACCTTTTCCCGCTTTTACTTTAAAACAGGCAGCAGCTGAAATGTAAATTTTGCATATCATAAGAAACTACTATTATTATACATAAGTCCAATTGCAGAACGGATATATAAGTTTCCCGCTTTCTTATAAAAAATGACACATAATGAGCGGTACGTAGCGTACATTTCAGCTGAACTCTAACCAAAAAGTAAGTCGGAAATATAATTTATAGTTAAAAAAGGATTGCAATGTTACCATGTGGATATTAATTTTATAGTTGTTGGCATAAGTATTAGTCCATATTCATATGCTTAAATTTAAAATAAAAAATTTCCATTCACAAAATAGAAGCTGCCCATCGACAACATGAAACGATATCTTATTTACCTTTATAATAAATAATATAAAAATCTATCGGAATAAAAGACAGTACACATTTTAATGAAATAAAAAATATAGAAGCATAATAGATAAGTTCATTTTAATTTATAGATCTGAAACACTCTTAGAGACTAATCTCTTCCTCCTCTTTCCATGAGATATGCCAGAGCGTAATACAACAAATTGGTAATAGCATAAAATGCGACAAATTTGATTTGCTTATGTAACATTGACTGTAATTTAAACATTTCGTATCTGTTATTTATCGCCCCCAGGTTTGTTGGCCCCTTTGGTAATATATATAAGAAGTCAATAGCCAAGCTTTGTCAAATAGTTTGCATTCCAAACACGCGCCATGGCAAATTAATTGCAGCGTTTCGACTGCAAATCCCATCCTCATAAACTGAAGATTACTCCACTTTACTCCATGTCCTGTTTGAAGAACCCAGTGAGTAAACTGCAGCGAAGGTGCTGAAAAGCTTTAAAGAGGATTCATCCATAAAGTTCGATGCCTCGTAAATAGAATATTTATGTTCCTAACTAACTACTTCTTAACATGCTGTGGACCGGCGACTGCACATAAAAAACTGCGCTTTTATAACATAATTAAGAGCTGATAAAACTTAAATAATATATCCCATATATTGAGGAATTCATTGTGTGTTCTCTTATGCTCGTGCTTTTGTCTAAAAGTAGTAAAGTACACAGCACACACAACCATCGTTCTGGTTTCGGTGACGTATACGTAATATTTGATCACGCCCATCAACCGCCGTGCTGCTGTAACTATTCGTTTAAGCGCAACATGTGGTCCTTTTGTGTGTCAATGTGTGGGAGTGTGAGTGTGTATGTATGTGTGTGTCAACCAATCAAACGCTTGCATTTGGCTTGTGTGCGTGCTCATAGAAAGTAAATAAAAGCTGATGTCCTGTCAAGGCAGAGCATCATTCGAGTTCCTGCGTTCAACAAGTAAATTCCATTCAGTGAATAGTGAATCAGCACTTCAAAAGTTTAATCAACGTCATCCGTTATTAAAAATAATATTTAAAGTTTTATCTTTTGAATACCCGAAGTCACAAAAATTTCAACAGGTTTGTTGTTATTCAATTTAACCAGAAGCCAAAACTTTTAATTTTTTTAATTAACAATTTTTATTAAATACTTAATTGAAAAGAAAAATTATAAGTTTTAAATCTTTCAGAAGTAAAT
Source organism: Drosophila testacea (assembly GCA_035043265.1). Classification (NCBI taxonomy): domain Eukaryota; kingdom Metazoa; phylum Arthropoda; class Insecta; order Diptera; family Drosophilidae; genus Drosophila; species Drosophila testacea. The sequence goes on along the minus strand of JAWNND010000521.1, from coordinate 1,859,909 downwards.
ATTTTTTCGATAGCGGAAGACTAGTTATTTTATTTAAGAAAAATTTAAGTTTCAATATTATATATATATTTTTTGAAGCTAAAAATAAATATCTGGAATCATATTTAATTCTGTGGACGATTTTGTGGTGTACAAGATTTGGAATAAAATAATATATTTTAAAATATTACAATGTATTACTTTTTGCTTGACTTACCATATTTTTTTTAAAGTTCCTGTTCTTTTTAAAATTAAATTTTTATTTTGTAGCAATCATTATTTGAAATATTTATATTGCCGTTCGATACTACTTTTTTTTTGAGATCTAAAGAAATATTTATATTTTACTTTTTGAAGATGGCCAATTTTTAGAGCAATATTTGCGGATACGACTGTGAAATTAGAAAAATATTTGAATATTGAAAAATAATTGATATTTATGCCATTAAAAACTGTTTAAACATAGTTTATTCACTTATAGCTTATACTTTTTATACACTTGAAAAAGTACGAAACGATTATGGAATTCAAAAGTTGAGTTCTTTGGTAGTTCATTAGATACTGATACATACCCTAAAGGGGTTTAATCAACTGAGTTCCTCCCTTTCTGTCAATTGATCTATTGAAATATTGTTGCAACATCTTCTAAGCTAAGCAGATGCAAGCGCAACACGTACGACACATTAGGTGCATGCCAAAAGGACCAAAGCGTTGTTTGGCATTGACACACACACAGAACCTAATACACATACCCAGTCAGCTCGTTGTCAACTGGGTCAAATGGCAGCTCCATCGTTCGTCACACGGCGCGTATGAGTCTTCTGGGCTTATACATCTTCATCAAAGTAGAAGGGGGACAGGTTGCCATTATTGTTGCCTACTCGGCCTGCAGCTTAATAGAAACAAATTGTCTGACGCGTAAACACATTAGCGAACATTAGGGCCGTCCTCCTGACTGCTTGCCTGCCTGTCATCAGGCTTCACTCGGATTTAAAAATATAAAATAGCGCAGTCATGCAAATTGAGAAACTTGCCGCGGGCCTGACTCCTTTCAAGGTATTTAATTGTATATTATCCTAGCAACAGCTGCAATTTGTGGCAACCATGCAGAATTATAGAGTTTTAGATAGACATACTTTAGAAAGCCTGTTGCTACTGAATAAATAAATTTAAATTACTTGCTTGCAGGATGTCTCAATTGCAATTCTTTGTCGTCTGCTGCTTTGCCATTGTCCTGCTGGCTGTGTGCGTCCATAGCTCCCAAGCTGGCACACAGGCGCCTCTATGCCAGCCTGGCATAGTCGAGGAAATGCCCCAGCATATTAAAAAGGTTTGCTCAGCCCTGGAGAACTCCGATCAATTGACATCGGCCCTCAAGTCTTACATCAACAATGAAGCTTCCGGTGAGTATGAAATTAACTATCAATTGGATAATTCCAATTGAGAATGATTGCTACTATTGTTCTGTATAATAGCGCTGGTGGCCAACTCTGATGATTTGTTGAAAAACTACAACAAACGTACAGATGTCGATCACGTTTTCCTGCGCTTTGGAAAACGTCGTTAAGTAATGACATTACGATTCAAATCTTCAACTGAAACTGAACTTCAAAAGGACCTTGACTAATGATCGAATCGGTTATGCGTTTCTGTTTAAGGCACAACAACATGACGTCTTCTCAATATATATATTATGTAATCTTGGCACATTGACGATAAGCATTTGAATTATTCAACTTGGAAGCTCTCTAGTTCAATAATAATAAAAACCATTATGTAAAATACTATTTCATAAACTCTAATATCTTTATATTGGAAAATGTACTCAAAGACCCCCGAAAAAAATGTTTTGTAAATGTTGATCTCTTTATTTAATTGTATTTTCAGCTTTATTTTGAAACACTTTATTATTGCAATACAAATAAAACGATTGTAAAACATAAGTTATACCTCATTAATATTTGATAGTAATCCAGAATCAATATATATAGTATGCATAAATGTCTCCCTTACACAAAGCACTTGCATAACTAACCAATATAATTATATTGTTCTGAACTTTAAAAATGTAATATATCTTGAATTCTTTTTTAAATTAAAATGTCTTTTCTCTCACACTGAATGCATGATAAAATGCAATTGAAATTTGTCTTATTAATTTTTATGAAAGGGTTTAAGAAATAAGGGAACACCTGTCTTGGGAAATTTGCCGATTGTTCCAAAACCGGCTTAAAATTATAGAATTTCTACTTTAAGCATACTTATTTACTTATATCGCTGGATCTTTGGATTGGTCAGCAAGTTTTTCCTACACAAAATCATCTTTCGGAAAAGCATTTGGCATTTAGAAAGTTCAACACAAGGGAATAAGAATTTAAACAAATTTAAATTTATGGCGTTTAATTGTTCGAAAAATATAAAATATATTCGTTGTTAATCGTTAAAAAAATATAAAGAGTATTCTTTATTAAGCTATTGTTTAGTTTTAACATTAAATAGTTTTAGTTTTAACATAAAATTCATTCAGGGAATGAAACCGTAACCGGAACCTTTAACCGATATGAACCGTTTCAAATAACGTACCGTAACCGGAACCGAAATAAATTATTTTTCAAGAACCGAAAACCGAAACGTCAGTACCGGTACGGTTTCGGTACATTTTTAAATTTTTGTTTGTTATTTTTCGTACGAACATGGTTTTGCACTATAACAAAATTTCTCGAATTATACTCGTATGTCAGACTTAACATGCTAAAATACATGCATTTGCACGTTTATACATACACAAATATTTGTTGATAAAATTCAATTTTTTTACTTTTAAATTTTTTTTAAAAATTACTTTGCTGTACCGGTATGGACCGATACGAGAACCGGAACCGAAAGGACAAAACCGAAATAGAACCTTTTACCGAAATACTCGTTTCGGTGCGCACCGGAACCGTAACCGAAATTCGTTTCGGTTTCATTCCCTGATTTTAACATTAAGTAAAAAGATATTTTAGTGCACCTATCGTGATTCGAAGTATCTCTTTCGTTGTAAAGTTTGTTTTAGGACAAAGAATATTTCCTGCAAGATATAGAAAACTTGGTAACAAAACTACTTAACACTTCCGTTATTGGAAGTACAAAATAATTTATTATATTTTCAACTTCATGCGCAAACAAGATTATTTAATTTTCATTTTTATTTTTCAAACCAAGATATTTTTAGTGTATACAATTTTTAGAAAAATTGTATTGTTTAATTTTAACATTAAATAAAAAGTTATTTTAGTGCACCTATCGTGATTCGAAGTATCATTTTCGTTGTAACGTTGTGTTAGGACAAAGAATATTTCCTGCAAGATATAGAAAACTTGGTAACAAAACTACTTAACACTTCCGTTATTGGAAGTACAAAATAATTTATTATATTTTCAACTTCAACTTCGCAAACAAGATTATTTAATTTTATTTTTTATATTTCAATCCAAGATTTATTTAGTGTATACAATTTTTAGAAAAATTTAAATTTTTAAGCCACGATTATTATCATATTTTTGGAATGATTTCCATATTTTTAGCAGGCACATTGTAACGTTCATTTTGTTTTTTGCATTGACAATAAATGTATAAGGATACTGACTTAAGAATTCCGTAAAATTTCCTAACCGTTTGCAGGATGGTTAGTTCCAAGTATCAACAATGCATGGAAGTATTTATAGCGTAGTTCATATAAGTAGTATAAAAGACACATGTCTGTGTAATCGCTCCAATGGGCTTTAAGCGATAGTTGGATAAATCAGATATTTCTGTTTGCTGTAATAAAGATTTGTTAGCATAGTTTATAAATTCATGGTCAGTTGCATTTCTTTAGCAGGATTTTATTAAGTAAATTATTAAAATAAATAAAAATTAAACAAATAATAGAGCATAACGTAAATAAAGCATTCCACGTCAATTTGTGGTAAGGTGTTATTTTTTATCTATTGTAAAATTCTATATTTATAAAATGCTAAAATTTAAAAAAATTATTAACTAACAATCTTTGCTTTAATTTTCTTTGCTTGAATTGTTGTTTTTGGATATTTGTACTTTGGTTTCATTGAAGTCCCATTTATATTTTGAGTCTTGAGTCAGTTAATATTGAATATATTTTTGGTTGAACCAATAAAATCAATTTATAGATTCATCTTTCGATTGGCCTTTCACCTCCTTTTGTCTGTTTTGTTATGTTTATATTTGAAAGCTTGAAATAAATACGATTTTTAATATAAATAATAAAATAATTGCTTAGTTTGTGACTTCTTTGTAAATATGTATATCTTCCATATTTTTTTTGGAAGTTTGGCCTTATATATTGCATATCACTCAGCATATTACTTTTAACATCTTAGTTTTAGGCATTTATAAAAAAATATTTAGGCCTTAGTCAAGTATATTTTTAGAAATTGCATTTTGCTTTTATCAGTCTTTTTTCTAATTCAATATTATATCACCTTTTGGGATTGCATTTTTGTAAGCACTTTTTAACTGTTTTTCTTTTTGTTTTTTTTTTTTTTGAAGAGTTCGTCTTTACTTTATAAAATATAACAAATAAAATTTGTTTTACATAAACAAAAGTGTAAATAACATAAAATTGCAACAATTAAATCAAAGTTTATCATATAAATTTCATTGGTTTCATTTTTTCTGATGTGTTGTGTTTGTTCGATATTGTCACCTTTTTCATAATCCTCTTAGTTGATTTCCTGCATTCTTCATAACGTTATAAAAACGCTTTTCATTTAGTTAATTTAGTTTTCTCATTCCTGTAAAAAGAAAACTAAATGCTACATAAATTTAATAGAAACACGGCAATAGGCCGAATTTTGTATGGTATAACTCAACAGCTTATGTAATCTTATGTTTAGATAGTTAACTACTTTGATATTGCACAGTTTCCATTTAAGAAAGGACGGACTTAAAAAAGTAAGTTTTTTCCTTTTGTTCGCTTATAGTTTACAGTTTGAGTGTTGAGTTATCATATAAGTTATTAAGGGCACTTAAGGTTTTCTTATGTTTTTAGCCATTCAACGGCTTGCAACTTAACTTACCAAATATGAATGATTATACTTTTCAATTTTCAATAATACTTTTTTTAAGTGCTTTTAAACCTCTCAATTTGACTTCATTTGATATTTGATTTGATTTTTAGTTTCTTTGGAAACGTTCAACTGATTTGTTTCTTAAGTTTATATTTTTCTTTAATCATCATTTAAAATGTCGTTGAACAATGAATATCGTTTTCAATGTGATAGGTTCTTGTTGTTCTTCGGATTCATTTTGAATTGTCTTATTTTCATTTTAATTGGTTATTTTTTTGCATTTATATATTATTCTTTACTTTGGGCTGTTACTTTATTATTAATGCTGGTAGTTTAAATTGTTATAAAATGAAGTTTGCTGCTGTTTTGAAAAATTGAATAAATAAATAAAATGTATAATATATATTTCTGTTGTTGCACTTCTTATCATTTGGTTGATTTGGTACATTAGTACTTTCTTTAAACAAACATTTAAAATAATAATATTTACGTTTAAATAAGTTTAATGCATTACACACATTTTTGAACATTATTTTATTGACTTTAATAAATTTTATAGTTTTTGCTTTGTTTTGCTAATTAATTTTCGTGTATTTCTTTTTTTTTATTTGTATTTTGTTTTGCTCAGCTTAATTAATAAGAGTTACATATTTACGATTTTGTTGCTTAATTTTTTGCTATTTATAATAAGAAATAGAAATTATAATTGCTTTCTTGTTCACGTCAATAGATTAAAGTATCAAATAATTATTGGAAAATCATAATAAACTTTTCAGATATTCATATAAAATATTGGTAATCAAAAGTTTCATTTTCTTGACGAAACGATTTGCATATTTTTGTGGTATTGTTATCAACTAAAATTTATACATTGCAATTTCTGTATACAATATGACATGATTGACAATATTGATTTAGTTTCGATTCGCAGTAATCTAACAGGTAAATTGGAAGAAAAAAATAATTGTAAAAAATAAGGAAATATACATAATTTGATATTTGGCGGGAGCACTTAAAACCGATACAAGGCTCCATTTGTCCACTTACAAAACATATAACAACAGGCAATTCAATCTTCTTGCCAGTCACATGATCGGATATCGGAAAAAGCAAAGACAAACAAACACTAAGGTTTCATTAAGTTGATAGAATAGTATTAAAGGATAAGGAGTAGAAAAAGACGGTAGCAACACTGTTCAACTTAAATGATAGGAAAAAGAGAACTTTATGCTTAAGACTAATTGTGTGAGTGTGTGTGTGTGTATTTGTTGAGTGTATATGGATTTGTGTATCTTTGTTGTGTATGTATTAGAGTTTATAGAAGCAAATTTCTGCATTAACATCATAATTGTATGCTTTTTTATCCCTAATCCCCTGTTTTGGTATTTGGCATACGTGTTGGAGCACGCACAGCGTTCTTCATTAATGTGTGTATCGCCATTTGAGGGATGCGGGAGGCTGTCTAGTAGTTTAGTAATAGGCGGCTGCATTCGAATAGTTTTGAGAATACGCCTGCGAATCTATGGGAGGGTGTCAAAAATGGATGATACATGTGCGCAAGGTATAAAGATAACATTGAAAACGATTACGTACCATAACCGGCATAAGCACGTTCATCGTAACCAGCGCTCTGTTGACTGTAATCCGTTTGGCCAGTTGTATTGTAATCAACTGCAGGTGATCCATACTGCTGGCTATAGTCTTGGCTGTACTGATAGCGCGTGTCCGGCTGGGCATACCCCGTTGAACTAATAATAATAGGTTAATACGTGTCTTAAATGATTATAATGTTGTTCGTTAAAAGAGCAACCCACTTGTAGCCCTGATATTGGCTCTGATCATACTCAGCGCCATGATGCGACGCATAAGTGCTGCTGGCGGGGGTACTCGCTTGTGTTGTGTGTGCTGCATAGCCGCTGCTCTGACCATAGCCGTTGTAACCCTGCTGAGTTGTCGCCTGTGTAGTGTATCCGCTCTGTGAGTATGGATCCACTTGCTGCGTTTGGTCGTGCGTCTGATAGCCACCATGATGGCTGCAGTGAACGTTGGCATTAATATCATTTTCAATTCAACTATCTTCAATGATTTACTATATGATCTGTGACTATATTTAGTTTACGATACACATTCTTTATACAAAGAACCGAAATTATGGAAACAATTTTATACTAATGTGAAGGAAACTGTTAAGCAAAAATATTTCAAATAAAACAGAAAACCGTAAATGTTTTTGAATTTCGGTTATTAATACGCTACTTGGGAGGGAAACCCTTGAATTACCCTTGTAAACATAAATATGTACATATGTATGTATATCTTTGTTGATAAAATTCGATTCATTAACATTTTACAATTTTTGAAAATTACTTTGCTTTACCGGTACTGATACCGAAATCGAAAGGTTAAAAGCGAAATACTTAGAACCGGAACAGAACTAAAATTTGTTTCGATCTGATTCTCTGGTTTTATTTGAAACAAAAAAAAACACAATAATAATAATAATAACAAATAAATGTTATCTAGTGAAGTAATGTATTCACTGCTATTACAATTTTTTCCAAACTTCTTATTACCTAAAATAGGTAAAATTGAATAGAAGTGACCGATTTCTCAAAATAAATGTTGCAACTAGTGTAGAAGATAAATTCATAGTATATCTCAAAATGAATCTGTCTTACCTTGGTGCTGGAGCATGATGGCTTGGTGGCGATCCATATGATGATTGAGGCATATGCTGGGATGCCGAATGATACTTTGGTGTCATGGGTCGCTGTCCATAGGGTCCACCCTCATATCGTCCACGCTTGGGGCCTGGACCTCCGGGTGCGCCACGTTTGAGAGCTGGTACCGGTGCAATTTGTGTATTGACATTATGTGCCTGTTGTTGATGTTGCATGGGTGGCCGACTCATACCTTGATTGTAACCACCGCCACGTCCGCGTAGAGATCCCCGACGCGGCATTCCTCCATGCTCGCTCCCTGGTCCGCCCATAGAGCTAGTATGATGTGAATGGGAGTACATCCCGTTTCCGCCATTGCCGTTCATATGTGGATTGTAGCCGCCACCGCGTCCGCGACCACCAAATGGTCCGCCACGTCCTCGACCCCGGCTTATGTATGGCGGTGGTCCTCCATTGTTGGTACTGTTGCCGCCAGGTGTACCGCCTACCACATGGGAGTTTGCTGCTGCAGTTGTTGAGCTGGTTGCTCCTGCCGCTGTATCTGTGCCATCTTCACCGGCAGCTTCGCCCGACTGCGGATCTCCTGCTGTTGCCGAAGCTGTCGGCACTGGCGATACGGTCTTGTTGTTATCGGCACCCGTGTGCTGTTTAGGAGCTACATTGGTTTTTCAGGTACGAATTTCCAATTTGATAAACAGATTATTATTGATGTCAATTATTACTTACGTTGCTGATACATAGGCGGGCGGCCTCCACGCATGCCCATGGGAGCACCGCGTGGCTGAAAGCCGCCGCCTCCACCTCGACCTTGGTATCCCAATCCACCCCGGGGACGCATGCCTCGCGAAGGGCCAGACATCATGCCCTGCATTGGTGGTCCTCCTCCACCCATTCCCCCCCCGCGCATTCCACCCATGAAATGACCGCGTCCCATACCGCGACCACGTCCACGCTCGAAGCCACCACGCATTGGAGGGCCACCCCCACGGCCTCTGTAGCCACCGCCCCGAGGACCACCGCCCGGTGGGGCAGATACTTGTGCAGCTCCTTCCATGCTTCTTTTATTAGTTTTACACAATCCCAACACTGAGACAGAGACACACACACATACACACGACTACTCGGACGCGCACACACGTTTGCCGACTTGAATTCTAGAGGGGTTCTTATACCATGTAATGCAGAAACGTTGATATTTGATCGTGTACCGTTTTATATTCACTATTATGCACTTATAATCGTGTGTAGACTATTTTAGCAGCTTAACTATACATAAAAACGCGTCCGACTTCGAGTGAAAAAATATGGCGGCGAGTATTGATTTTTACGTATGTGTAGTGCTAGATTATATCGATAAGCAATATAATGGGCAGATTTCTGATATCGATAGTTTCTAGTGCTGTTAAACTAAAGAGAACTGGCACCTAGAGGTGGAGAACTATCGATAGTGGGCACCATCGATATTCGACGATAGTTAATTTTGAACCATCGATAGTGTCGATAGTGCCATCGATAGTCGTCGATACTATCGCCCGAAATTACAAAAAAAATTTTTGGGGTATAGCAACAAATATTGGTTTATTTTAACCAAAAGTTTTAGTTTAGGAACAAAAGAGTATTAATATTTTCCTCCTTCAAACGGGTTCGCCTTTCTGAAACAATTTGGCCCGCCTTGCTGAATGCTCTTTCCGATTCAACGGACGTAGCGGAATTGCAAAGATATTTGCAAAAGAGACTTTTTATTGACGGAAAGTCACTTTGATTCACCTGAAATAAAAGCAATATATTTAATTATTTAGAACCTATAATTCGTTTTTTAGACATACCTTGATCCACAAAAGAGGGTCGATATCTTGGCTAGCAATTGCCCTCTCCAGATATTGCCTTTTGGTTAAAATTGCATCGACGCGTACGTTAGTTTTTTTGTTTGCCGATTGCTCACCTAAAAAATCGAACAATGTGTCCTGGGAGATAGTTTCCGTAACGACGGGCAGATCAATTGATTCTTTCACTGCGAAATTTGCCAGTTCATTTTCAAATAATGTGGATGCTTGTTCAGCGTTAGAACTGTGCTGGAATCCATTTTTTTTAAAGCGTGGATCCAATAAAGTAGCCATCCTGCAGACTGTCCTTTGCTCATAAATGGAAAGGCGTTTCTTTATTGAATCCAATAAAATGCTTTGCATAATTTTTCCTTGCGAAGTTTCTAGCAAAACACTTTGAACTTTGCGGTAAAGTCCATATGCCATGGGTATAATAAAAGATATTGTCACATATTTTCCTCCAGAAATTTTTTCACTTGCCTGTTGAAAGAAAGACAATATTTTTTCAATGTCTTTTAGTACAAGTATTTCCTCAGCGGTAAACGGGTGCAATGCACCGGTTGTTGTTAACAATACTTTGGCAATGGCATCGTTCGTTTTTAAAATCCGTTCAATCATAAAATAGAAACTATTCCATCTAGTGGGTGTTTCGTTTAGTAAAGTTAAAGCCGAGCCTTCTTGAGCTAATTTAAATTTTTCACACGCTATTGTGCTTTGCTTAAAAAATCGGACAATTGACTTACACTTAGTGAATAAGTCTTTTAAAAATTTATCGTCAACTTTTAAAGCATCTTGCACCACTAGATTAATTGTGTGTGCAAAGCATGGCAGATTGCGTATTTTCAATATTTCACATGCTTTAAGCATGGAGCTGGCACTGTCTGTTACGATGCACACCGTTTTATTTAAGATCTTCCATTCATTTAATATTTTTCGCAAGGTGTCTGCAATATTTTGCGATCCGTGTTTGGTAGTGGTCAACAGTTTTCTTGTAGCCAAAGATGCTGTTTTTAATTCGTAATTCGTAAAAAATTAGCATTGGCACATGATGTCCACAAGTCGCATGTTATTGAGATATCCGAAACGTCTTCAAATATTACTGCTAACTTCGTTGAAGTTTCCTTAAACAGATTCAACATTAGCACATCTCTTAGGTGTGTCTTGCTAGGCAGTTTATATCTCGGATCCAAAACATAAGTATACTTCACAAACCCTTCATTTTCTACAATATTGTAGGGCTGAACATCCTTGGCAACCATCTCTGTTAAGGCATTGTCAATGTCGATCTTTCGCTTAGAGTTCGGCTCGTACAGGAGAGCTCTTTTAAAATATGACGTCAAAGAGTGCACGCTCGACCTAGAACTGCTGCTTGAAGAGGCAATGTCGTTACTGTTTGCAGGTACAGCTGGTGTGTTGGATTCTGGCTTATTCATTTGCAAGCCAGGATGAAATCTTTTTATGTGATCGTTCAAGTTTGACGTATTGCCGCTTGTCTTGTACTCCTTGCCGCAGTCAAGGCATTTTGCAAGCTTTTTGCCGTAGGACCTTTTGAAATACTTCCGGACTTGCGAAATTTTACTCTTTTTTTTAGTACTTTGCGTAGCAGGTACAAAATCCTTTTCAGAGTCTGTACTGGTGCAATCGCAGTCCGGCTTGTCTCTACTTGGCGTACTAACTGTGGGGACATCCGACGTTTACCTTAAATCCGAAACATTATTGATCAAAATACTTATGTATAATACATTAAACATACCTTTTTGTAAAAAGCGGTCCATATCTATTTGTTTTTTCTTAATTTGCTGACTATTTTACACAAGACACAGAACACAGAAAACGCGCTAATTTCAATTTTTAGCGATGTGAAACGATAGTGCTTCGGGCTTTATCGAAAGGGTCTGGCTGCTATCGAGGGTAGCTCGATAGCGCCCAACCATCGATAGTGTCGATAGTGCTATCGATAGTTCTCCACCTGACCGCCACCACCAGTGGCACCCCTGACATAAACAAACCACGTATCAGAAATATTTTCGTAGATTTACTTCGTGTTTGTTTTGTATTTTGCAATGTCTTCATGGATAACAGGATTAGCAGATAAGGCAGAGAATATATTAAACAAAATAGATCAAAATGCAGCTACGGCCTTGCACACAGACGCTGTGCCAGCTTTGGATGTCATGAAGAAAAGCTTAACCAGCAGCACACAATCCTTAAAGACAACACTCTCTCCGATCAAGCGTCCAACAAGCAGCACAAGCACACCCATGTCATTGTCCATAGTGGGCAATAGTGCCTCCAGCGCAAAAAGCGAAGGCGCTCATGTGGTGACCAATGAGCTTCGCCAAAAATTGCCCACCTCAGCCAGTTTTTCAGTAAGTACGGATAATGGAAACAGCATGGATACACATGAATTAGCGGCTTTTAAAATTGCGCTGAATGAAATCACAGGAGAGCGCGACGAGTTACGTATGCGTCTTGAGGAGCTCAACCACGACAGCGAAAACCTTGGTCTGAAACAGCGAGCACAGGAGCTGGAAAGTCTTACTCAAACATTTTTAGAGGAGCGCGATAAAGCCGTGCACGATCTTAACGAAGCGCAAACAGCTCACATGGCTTATGTGCACTCCATCTCTGAATTGGAAAGCAATCTGGCCAAACTGCAACAGGAGTATTTTAGCACAGCCCAGAAATTACAAATGCAAGTCAAAGAGACTGACCAACAACGCACGGAGCTGCAAGAATATAGAACGAAAGCACAGCGAGCACTTCAATCAAAGGATGCGCTTATAGCTGAGCTAAAAGCAAATCCAACTGCTGATGATGGTGGACAAGACTTGGCTAAGAAGGACAGTGAATCACGTTTTTTACAGATAGAATGTGATGCTCTGAAACAGGAGCTGCATCATGCCAATGAGGAGCAACAGAAACTTCGTCTGCAGCTGGATGAATATATTGTCCAGGAGCGTCAACATCAACTGGACATCAGTAACGCCCGACAACGTGAACAAACTCTCGCCAAGGATCTGCGCACTGTTCGAGAGCACAACGTAGTCATCGAATCTGAGCAACGCATGCTGACACAGGAATTATCCTCGTTGCGCCAACAGTTAAGCAACCAAATGGCTTCCGCAGCTACACGTCTGCAGGAGAAGGAAAAGAAATTGCAGCAACAACGGCAGCAACTAAGTGAATCCAATGTCATAAATGCCAAAACCGACTACGAGAATCGTCTTAAAGCTCTTACACAATCGCTGGTCGAGCGTCAAGGTTTATTAGAACGCGTTACATCGGAGCGTAATGCGCTGCGATTGCAGCACGAGAATATGCAATCACAGTTAAGGCAGAACATGCACACAATGGAAATAGGACATCAACGTACCAGCTCCAATTCCCGCAGTACGCTGATTTCGAACAGCACCGATGATGGTAAGCAAGATATTGTTTTTATTATATTATTATACTGAAGAATTGTAATCTATCTATTTCCGTTCTTCTTACAGCCAAGGCACAGTTTCCGATGCTCATGCATCCCAGTCCGTTTGATAGTCGAGTGGCGCGTCGTTTCAAGCGTGCCTTGCGCCAGGCAGACTCTGTGGGCATTCGTGTGGGTGCCTTTCTACGTCGTTATCCAATGATGCGCATCTTTATTTTTCTCTATGTGGCACTGCTGCATCTGTGGGTAATGTTTGTGTTGCTCTCCACAACGCCCAACTGAAGAGTCGAGTACCCATTGGATATTAAATTGAGCAATTGTATATTTCAACGTTCTAATAATGTTAAGTATGTATTATATTTTTACATAAGTTAATGGGTCGACTTTTGTGTGGCAAAATTGATTACACTTGATTGTGTATTGTATATTATTTAGAGCCATTATATGTAGGTCCCAAAAGAAATGGGAACCAATTATTTATGTTTAATCTCGAAACTGTAAATTCAATAAACTTTTCAACTATATACAAAACGCAAGTTGATAAATTCTAAACATTAAGTAAACAAATAACAAGACCTAAAAAAATTCACACTACATGTCAGAACGTCAATTCACAGTTCAAATATTGCATATATGTAGGATTCAACTATAAAGTCGCTACAGTTGAAAGTACCAGATACTGTTCTACGTTATTATTTAAGTACAACGTAACAAGTAAGTAATTATTTAAAGTTGGTCGTGCCTTGCACAATTGTCATGACACGTCATGAATATTGTTTGAATTGTTAGCCAAGAAACTAAAGGCCAGTTGACGTCAACTGAGAGAGCGAGAGTACTAGGAAGAGAGGAAGTTGATTTCAGTAATAAAGACTTTTGGGACGATTCGCGTAAAACAAGCGCTATATGCCCCGCAAACGTTTATATCAGTCATCGGCATAGTAGCTCACATAGACCGCATCACCGCCAATGCTAATCAGGCACTGACCCTGTGAAGAGTAAATTAAATTGAATTGATATTTGAATTGATTCAATAAGTTTATACGTCTGCTCTTACCTGATTTTTATGTTGATTATCGAACAATATCAGTTCGGTTATATAAAAGGAGACCATCGCATTGCCACCAAGAGATGCAATATGGGCACGCACAACAGCAAGTAGCTCAGTAATAAAACCATGGACAAATCCACTAATGCCGCCATTCTCGCGTATGGATGTACTCTCCCTGATAAAGAAAAAGTTAAGGTTGCCCAGATATTTCTCAATACGTCCACCAGGTATAAAGCTAAGAGGCGTCAAATCGACTCCATGTCGATCACGCAGAGGAAACTGCTGAGAAATAAATAAGCTTAGACGATAGTCAACCAAAATTCAATTGTCTGTGCTTACGTATCGAGTACGTGCCACTGGCGTCATGTTGATAGACTTCGCCGACGGTAAAGCTGTAGATAAATTACCGAGTCGGGATGGCGAAGTTTTGCGAACTTTAAATGAACTCATGCCGAATGGAGGTATTGCAGTGCTTGTCGGAGTTGGGGTGTCAACTACTTGATCCTCGTCCAGCGGGAAAATATAATCCTCTTCCTGCAGCATCCGCTTGCCATTTAACTCTGGCTGTGATTGAGTTGCATGTACGGCCGACTGCATCTGCGATTGTGCCTGTGCCTGCATTGTTGCATCATTAAAGCCATTTGGCTGCACTGCTGGCGCTCCTCGGCGGCGATATTTCATTTTGTTGGCATCGCTCAGACCCATTGCCATGCCAGTGACTAGCAGTTGGATTTGATCCTGAAAAAGTTTGAAGTATTATTAGTCACTTAAAGATTTTCATTCTGTTCAAAATACTTACTGATTCTGGTAAATCAAGTCTAAAGCGTAGATCACATATGGCACATGGTATCATTGTGCGCAGCTTAAAATATATCGTCTGTAGAAGTCTGTGGAAATAAATAGATTTGTTTAATACACATATCAATTAAATGAGAACTCATTTATCCAAAAACGTGACTAAATTTAATTCAACTCACCGCTGAAAGTGTTTTGGAAAACCATTAACATTTTGTCCCACCTCAAGACGAGCTCGCCAAACTTGCGTAAACATTTGTTGATTCTTAACTGAATCCAGATCGAGCAGACCCGGCACCTGTTGTGTATTAACCACATGGAAGCCCTCAGGCGGATATGGTTCCATAAGGAGGGATATGATCTCCAAATCCTCAATATCATCCACCTCTAATACGCACAATTCTTTGTTGCCGCAGTTTAAATCGATTTCATTCATTTCCTCATCATCCGAGTCATCAGTATCTGATTGTTTGTCACCAGCAGCTCCACTAGTATTAATCAAATCGGGATCCATGCTCTTTAGCTGATAAATCTCCTGATTGCGCTCAAAAGTCTCCTGCAATTTCTTTTGCAGTTCATTGAGTTTTTGCTTGTCCGTCCACGAGTTGCCAGCCACAATTTTCGGCACTTGTGGCACAGGTAGAGCGCTAAGAAAGAGAGCTGTTCCCGTGGCAATTAAAGCTATCATGCGCTCGCCAATGGCCACCTGAGTGCGCAGCCCAAATATGGCATTCATGCCCTTAGCCTTCAGTTTATTTATCAACACACGATGCAGTTCGTACTCCAAAAAGGGAAGTCCATCGGATATCTCTTTGGCATTTAATTCGGATCGCAAGTCCCGCTTTGCCCGCACTACCTGGGCTTGCATGAAACAACCTCTTCCACTGACTTGCACATATTCTGGCACTTCCAACGTGGCCAAGAGCACATCTGGAACCCGACCCTTGCGACAGATTGCGCACTTTTTCATCTTTACATTAAATGGCACCGAATTGAGGTTGTAGGGAACATGACAAACAGCACACGTGTTCCTTGGAGCATTCGGACCTGGCAAACCATAGCGTTTGCTTGCCGAACCGTTCCCTGTGCCCAGCGATCCGCTGTCTTTGCTTGAGGGTGCTGTTTCGCCTAGGCTTCCGTTTGGTTCACGCTCCTCCAGTGAATTTGACATGACGGCCGCATTGTTGCTTGCCTTGGATATGGCAAAGATGTCAGTTTGCGAGACAGAGCGATTAAAGACCATATTGATGACGGCTGCTGTGCCTGTCGCAGACAAAACGCACACATCGTCACTTGGGAAAAATGGAAAAATTTGATTAAGAGACATTTTAGTACGCGAATTGTATATGCTTACGATATCGTCGTGGATTCTGCATAGCCCAGCACTACGTTGCAGCCGAGGGAACGTGCATGTGAGCGTATTTCCATGCGCAACTCTGTCCACCAGCTATCGCGCACCTCGGGCTCATCCGGATTTGGTACACGCTCCAGTAGTTTGACAGAGCGTGCCGCCACAGTGGCTCCCAAATGCAGTATAAAACCAGTTGGATATTTGGTCATGGTCAAGAATGGATATTCCAGCATGTCCAAACTGTCGGTTGCCTTGCCCACTGTCGGTGTCGTTAGTCGCATCATCGCCGTTGCAGCCGCCAGACGCTCGCTGGCCACACAAATCGAGTTGCCTGTGAATGGAAAATCAATCTTGAAGATTCATTTATGGTTCATTGCAAAGGTTTTCCATTTTGGGTTCACATATAGTACAACGTTAAGTCTTAGGTTTAGGTAGGCGGGCACACCGATAGGATAGATATATATGTTCTGTGTGAACGCGGCAGAATCGTAGTTTTTATACCCTTGCAGAGGGTATTATATTTTTGTCACGAAATGTGTAACGCTTTGAAGGAAGCCTCACAGACCCCATAAAGTATATATATTCTTGATCAGGGCGACGAGCTGAGTCGATATAGCCATGTCCGTCTGTCCGTCTGTTTCTATGCAAACTAGTCTCTCAGTTTTAAGCTATCTTGATGAAACTTGGTACAGGTCCGTCTTTTTGCTGCATGCAGTACACATATGTCGAAACCGGCCGGAACGGATAACTATATCATATAGCTGCCATAGGAACGATCGGTTGGAAATAAACATTTAGTAGGAAAAACTTTTTGTTTCTCAAAATATCTCAACCAAATATACACATTGTGTGTTTGATTAAGTTTTAAGCAGTATTGACCAAATTTGGTGTAAATCGGACTACTATATCATATAGCTGCCATAGGAACGATCGGTTCGAAAACAACATTTAGTATGAACAACTTTTTTGTTTCTCAAAATATCTCAACCAAATATACACACTGTGTGTTTGATTAAGTTCTAAACACGCTGACCAAATTTGGTGTAAATCGGACTACTATATCATATAGCTGCCATAGGTCGATCGGTTCAATATCAACATTTAACAAATTTTGTAAAAAATCTGACGGCTTACAAAGGAACTGCAAGGGTATTCAAACTTTGGCTGCAAAGTTAGCTTGCTGCTATATTTATAAGTTGTAGAAGATACAGTTATGAAAAGAATAATAGAAGTGACCAATTTTTTCATGTAATTTTCTTCCATAAAAATCAAGTTTTCTTAAGTTGAAAATTTTTTGTTTTATATCTGTTAGCAATGTTTCAAAATAAATCTGAATTGCTTAACCTTAATGTAGCAGTCAAATTTACTTAGTTCGATTTTTTCGACAGGAATAAAATGAGAAACAAGAGACCTGAATCCTAAAACTTCATCTGATCACAACACATTTATGAACGTTTAATTCTTAACTTTCTTTTATCAAAAATCTACTTTGTTTTAAACGTTTGTATTGTTTTTTAATGTCAAAAGCCAGGTCGCTTCACAGCGAAAACAATTTTACTAGAAATTTGGTTTTTCAATGTCAAACTCGAAACTGTCAATCAAAACTGGCACCTGTTAAAATTTTCATTTACTCGGTCTTATTCGCTAAATTTAGTTAATAGCAGTTTCAAAACTAAAGAAAATTATCAAGTTATTGTCTTGAAAGATTTTGAAATGAAAACAGGCTTTAAAGATTTGCTGAAAACAATCTTCATATACAGAAATTTTAAGAGTAGTCAAGACTATTTTATTACATTAAATATAGTAAATTTATATATTATATGTAACTTTATATGTTAAGCTCAAAATTTTTGATCGAAATCGATCAACTTCATGTACACATTGGAACTATCTAAACAATCAAAGTGATATAGAAACTTCAGAGATCTAATAGTCTAAAGATAGACGGTAATTCAAATTATACTTATCATAGTTGTGCAGATGATATAAACTTTATCGCACTCTACGAATTATTGTAATGAATTTGCAATGAATAGGTTGATATAAATATAAGGGACCGTAAATAAGAGTTATGAATGAAAATAGTGTCTAAAAAAATCAACGTGAAGGAAATAAGTTACAGCAACATAAAAAACACCAAAATTCATTTTTTATTCGTTATTATGAGAAACAAGAGACCTGGTGATGTATTATATGATAGGTACTGAGCCATAGATTAAGAATAGTTTTAAATTTTGTTAATGCACTTCCTGGTTCGATAGATATTTGAGTTTAACTTTTATTTTTGATTTTTAAAATAAAAGTTACGGAATAACTCTTATTTCTAACTTTTTCAATAAATATCAAAAATAACTCTTAATTCTTATTTTTATAATAAAAATGAAAAATAAGTGTTATTTTGTAACTTTTAAATACAAATTGGGAAATTATAGTTATATTGTAATTTTTACTTTAAAAGTTATAACAGTTACGGTCCCTGATAAATATAAAATGTGTGTAAGTAATAAACTTGGAATATCATTAGACATCTCTACAAGCATAAAGTTACAAATATATTATATATATTTTGATAACTTAAAGATAAATATTTAAATAGACATATGAGCGAAACGTCGATAGTTGATGGATGAAGATCAGGTTAGGCTTAAGAGATAGGGAGAGAGAGCGAGAGAGGCGTCTTACAACATTTAAGATAAGGCAACGGATTTTTAGCGGCAATCACCACATCCTCATCCCTCATCCCACACACACGCATACACACTTACGGAGGGAGAGTCTGATACACAAATACATCGAGAATGCACATCGACAGAGAGTGAGAGTGAGGCAGAGAGATATAACTACTACTTACGCTTACGATGTAATGTGTAGGATATGCCTGATGGCGATTTGTTGAGCAGCGGGCGCAAAGAGAGAACGTTATAAGAGTTTTGTGAGTTACTCGAAATGAGACACGCACACACACATACACACACGCGAGTGTACTCTCTAATCGCAGGAGAATAATGTATTGCTTATATGTACGTATATGTAATATTAGTATGTATTTGTCTATCCTTACTTAGCCTTACTGACTAAATTATAGACTGGACTGACCATCTACATACCTTTTGGTGTGACACTCAAATCAGAGTCGGATGATCGACGACAGATCTCGCCCAGCTCTTTGGCCGGCACCATTGTAGTGACCGTCGATGCGGTTGATGTCGATGCACTGTCCGCATTAGCGCCACCCGAGATGCCGCTCTTGGATGGACTGGGAGTTAATTTCAACCGATTGCTGCCAACCGGCGAGGCAAATTTCTTGGCGTTCGCATTGTTTTCGATCGTCGCAATCGTTGTGGGGATTAGCACACTCTGTGCCGGCGATTGTTGTTGCTGAAGATCACTGCTGGACCTAGTTGAGCATTTTGATCGTGGTTGTTGTTGATTTTCAATGGCAAATGGCGAAACAGAATAGCATGGAGCAAGCAATGATGATTTATTATTGTTATTACTATGGTTAGTACTATTAGATATATCTACAACATGGTCTAGCTTGAAATAGGGAGGATCATAAAACTCAAAGTCGCGCGTTTGTGAACTGATATCGGATTCTGTTGGCGTTGGGGTCGAAGGGCAAATGTACAACTCGGGCGCATTTCTTTGAAACAAATTTTCAATTTCTGGTTCTTGGAGCTGTAGTTGTGGTGGTGGAATTGATGGTGGAGTTGGTGCAGTGGAAGCTAGGGGAGCTGCATCTAGGCAACTAACGCTTGCGAAATGACTTAGCGATGCACTGCGTCGCAAACTGGACTCATAGCTGGGCAAGTGATTCAACTGCAACATGGAAGCGGACGCATTCAAATTAACACCCTGCCAATCATCAGAATTGCACGTCGGCAACTCTGGGTGTGAACTATAATAGGATTTACGTTCCATGGACGACTGAAGAGCAGCAGCGGCATACAACAGTGAACGCCTTGGCAACGGTTGACTTGGTTGTTTGGGTGTCAAGTGCATTAGTTTCTGCAGGCGGTGAGAGAAATTCTT
This sequence comes from Drosophila testacea, assembly GCA_035043265.1. Lineage (NCBI taxonomy): Eukaryota > Metazoa > Arthropoda > Insecta > Diptera > Drosophilidae > Drosophila > Drosophila testacea. The sequence goes on along the minus strand of JAWNND010000521.1, from coordinate 1,839,701 downwards.
CAGATCCTCGAGAAGCGTATGCCGCTTGGGTGTCAGATCAAGTTGGCTGTTCTCACAGCTGCGTGTCTCGCCAGGTTTTATCCAGTTGTCCTGCAAATCGTCATTGTCATCATCGTAGGTCTGACCCAGCTGCTGATCCTCGTCGCTGTCACTCGACACTGTGCACGGTGTTGCTCCAAAGTCAAGGTCTGTGGCAAGTGTTTCTATTATTGATAACGACTCGCTTGAGTCCGTTGAATACGTGGACTTACGTTGAAAGGCATCAACGTCCAAATCCGGTGCCGAACGCGCGTTCTCCTGATATTCTGGCACAGCGAGCTGAGACATGGTTGGCCCTGCACCAGTAGATTCACTTATGGAACGGACAATTGCTGGTGTTGTCCGCTTGCCCAGGGAGTATCGTGATTTACGTCGTCGCTTACTGCCTGCTCCGCTCACACCAAAGATATTGCTGAGGGATTGGGTAGCATTCTCTGGTATTTTGGGCTCAATTCGGCGCAAGAGCGTTGCGTATTTCTCGCTAAAAAGATTTCGTGAGGAAGAAGTCAAGCGGCGCATGCGATGTCGCAACTTCTTCTCACGCGTTCGCTCCCCCCGTTCATCCTCCTGCCTCAAAAGGTTCTGCATCACATCCGCATCCTCTGTATCGCTGCTACCGCTTTCCAAATAGAACATTGTTGCCGCCGCTGCTGCTGCTGCCGCCGCTGTGCTGGCACTAACACTGGGTTGTTTATATATATTGAGTCGGTACTGTGGTGAATGTCCGGACAGCGGCAAACTAAAACTACTGTCCCCAGTGCAGTTCAGAAAGTCTAAATACTTCTGAACTCTATTGTCGTGACGGTGGTGACGGTTGGGTAAGTTTAATTTATGGGTAAATTTTTATATGACGTTTCATCGTGTGTTACATATACGACACAAAAGAATAACATCGATTTTTTGAGGCGTGCAATACAATAACGATAGAACGACAAGGAAGAGCATATTATATATAAATTTTTATACAGGAATGAGAGTTGAACGAACGTTGCGTTTCAATTTTGAATTCACGTTGAAGGATTGTGGGAGAACATTCAAGAGAAAAAAATAGAACGCTTTAGAACATGTTGGCATTTGAAATTACAAATCCTATTCCTATTAACTGGATACATCTTAAGTTCCCCTAGGTTGTCTTCTCATCATGGACGTGTATTACTCGAAAGTATATCAAAGACTAGATTTTTTAGTTTGAAATCTTGATTTTCTGATTCTTTACATTTTTAGATCTATGGTATTTAGTCTCTTAATTGTAGATGTTCTACTGATTAGATTGGATTAGTTTCTCATATAAATTTACCAGTCTGCCTGCATTTTCTAACGGCCGAAGAAATTTAAATCATATATATGTACATACTTTTACTATCAAATTCTCTATAAAAATACATATCCATGAGAGTCAACATTAACCATGAGTTTATTAATACTTACTCTTCTATAAGTACGACATCTGCGCTGTTTGCTTGACTACTGGTTGTATCCTTGATAAGTGTAACTGCCGTGCCGACTCCACGTGCCACAACGCCGACATCTCCCTCAAGATCAAAACATTGTGTATAACCTATGACTGCATTAGCGCCCATATTAATTGCCTTTAGACCCATTTTGCGCTGCACTTGACCAGACAATTTAAGGAAGACAACCTGACGTGCCTCGTTGGAGGCACGTGGTGTGCGTATTTTGTCAATCCATTGATATTCTGGATCATCGTTGACCACCAGTTCCTCGACAAAGCCATGTATAACCTGAGCCCGATAGCCAAAGGGCACACATTGAGCTAAAGTTATTAAAGTATAATTGTCATTTTTAGTGCACAGATTGCTATATCTACGTACAGTGGAAGAAGGGAATTCCGCAGGAGCTTTGACGGAACTTGTTGACATCGGAGAATAGATCCACTTTGACAATGACATTTATTTCGCCGCGTATTCCGTGCATTGTATCGAACACAGGTATCCAGCCAGAGAGCACGGTGCCCTTGCCATGGGTCGCCTGACTAGAGCTCTCTAGGCACAATGGATTTAAACTAATATTGACCTTTCCAATTGCATCGTTTGCTGAGTATGTATCATAGTCCATTAGTCGGATTTGCAGGGGTTCGTCCTGCAACTCTGCATCGTCGACCTCAAAGCGAAACCTGAACGTATCGAATATTTAAGAAAACAATCAGTTAGTTATACTATATACAAATTGTGTACTATTTATGTGTGTAAATACCAATCGGTGTTCCATGTTGGGTTTAGACTTTTCCGGAATACCTCCGTTTTATGCTCTCTATTGGCCAGTTTGATTTCCACAAAAGCGTCGGTTGTCTCACTACTCTTATCCATAACTGGCAGATTGCGCGCAGCCTTTATTTTGACGCCCACCTTGCCTGGCATTTTGTGGAAGGGAGGCACAACACACAAACCAACAAACAGCTCTGCCGAACCTACACACCCACCGTGCTATCCACTTTTCTTCCAATTAATTGCCAAACTTGCCTGAGCCACGTTATATTTCAATTATTTTAGTAATGTTTTTCATTTTTCTTAGTGAGTAAATTAACATCGAGATATCGATTTGTCGATAGGTTAATCGACATTAGTTTTAAGCACTGCCCTGGCAATTTGCCAGCCCTTTTAATTATTCATGGTATTCCCTTAATGCCGCTCATAAACATATATCGCAAAATATGAAAGTACGACAGTGTATCAAAATTTAAATGTAACTATTACCGTTAAATAAAACATTATTTTTCGTGTATTTAATGGTTGGATAGAAATCCAATATTTCCGTTAAGTAAAATAATAACACTTTAAAATTTCTGAAATTACAATAATAATGCTGGACGGAAAAGTAATGAAAAGTAAGTTCGTATCATAAATAGGTCTTTATTTGGCAGTCCATATATGTTGGGTAAAATATTGCAAACTGTATACTTAAAGCTAGAATACGAATCATTTTCCAATGCAAAAATCTTTGAATACAACGTCAAGAATATCTTCGCAGCTAACATGTCCAGTAATACGTTCAATGCAACGAATTGATTTGCGTAGCTGCTGCGCTGCTATGGCCATGTCCGGGTATACATCGGGCTTGTAATCTCTCAAAAATATCTCAATGTGCTCAATACAACGTTCCAGTTGTTGTCTGTATCGCATGTGCGTGATGCGTGGATGTTCTGCCTGCGGTGTGCCGCACAAATGCTTCAGCAGTAGCTCCAAGGAACCCAGAAACTCTATCAGGTTATCCTGTTTGTGACAAGATAGGGCCAACACATTATTCAGTTTGCTAAGCCTCAGGCATTCCTCCGCTGTCAGCGTATCTGTTTTATTTGCCACCAACTGCAAACGTTTACCACTGCACATTTCCTGTGGTATGTCCAGTTCCTGCAAATAGCTCACGATGTGGTCAGACAATGCCTCGTTGCTGTGCACCTCACGTAGTAGCCTGGCGTCCGTTAACAACAGTATCAGATCAGACTGGGCTAAGCATTGTTTAGCTCGGGCCATGCCTTCCATTTCGATGGAATCTGAGGTGTGCTTTCGCAGTCCAGCAGTGTCCGCAAAGACCACAGGATAGCCGCCAAAGTCATGTGTTGTCTCAATAATATCGCGTGTTGTGCCCGCTTGCTCAGTGACAATAGACACTGAACGCTGACAAAGAAGATTTAGAAGGCTACTCTTTCCAACATTCGGAGCACCGATGATTACCGTGCGCACGCCGTCTCTGAGCAGCTCGCCCTGCCGCTGATCATTCAAATGATCACGTATTTCACGCTTAACCGCATTCAGCTCCTTAGTCATCTGTAATATCACGCCTCCTTCAATCTGCTCCTCTTCGGCAAAGTCAATGTAAGCCTCTAAATGGGCGCAACAGCGAATGAGTCGCTTGCGCCAGTTATCATAAAGACGAGCTAGGGCGCCAGTGCTTTGTAGGAGTGCCTGTAATAGATAATATGTATATGCATTCGATAATAGAGATCTTATAAAGCTACAAGTATCACCTGCTTACGCTGAGCCTCCGTTTCGGCGTGAATTAAATCAGCCAGACCCTCAACTTCTGTTAGATCCAGTTTACCCCCAAAAAAGGCGCGTTTTGTGAATTCACCCGGCTGAGCTGGTCTCAAGCCCGGCACTTGGCCAAGTGCGTCCAGCATGGCAGCAATAACGGCCAGCGAGCCGTGTACTTGAAATTCACATGCATCCTCGCCAGTGAATGACGCCGGACCGGGAAACCATAGGAGTAGACCTTTGTCGATAATCTCTTTGCTGCCAGGATGATAAAATGATTTCAAATATGCCTGCCGTTGCTTTGGTTCGTATTCAACGTTGTTCACAATGGCGCGCAGGGCGTGTTTTGTTTGTGGTCCAGACACTCGGATTACCGAGACGCCGCACTTAACATGACCCGAACTGAGACTATATATGGTACATCCACTAGAGCTAGCATGACGTTTAAATATGCTGCCAAAGCTTCCTGAAACCCTTCTCAGCAGCGCCATGGAAGGCGAACTATTGAACGTGCCACTAAAAACTTCGCGCACACAAAGAAAACACAAAGTCTAGGTAATTATTGAAACCGATACGATTCCTTTAAATGAGTACATGCGTACAATACAGCTGTTTGGTCATGATTTTGGCGCCATCTCTTGTTTGCTAGCGCCACTTTTTTAGAACTATAATTTTTGTCGTGTAAACTGCAAAACTGTGTAAACAAAATGGTGGCCTAGTAATTGATGGTTTGCTTTTGAATGTTCATTCAAAATCCAACGACCGCCAACGGACATGAGTGATAATTAAATATAGCAACAACTTTCACTTTTATTTAGAAAAATGGAGAAAATAGGAACTTTGAGAAATGTGCACCCACATTATGGTGAAACTTTTTTCTTCAAAAAGTGGCGCAGCTGTTTTTAAAACACACACGCCTAAAGCTTTTTTACTTCCTTAAATAATTGTTATAAATATACATTTAGATCTTAGCTTATTAATGCTAATGCTACAAGTGCTAATGCCAATCCGAGTTTCCGAAATTTGAATTGCCGAGGTGCAATCTGGACCTCACAATCGGCAATTCTGAGATTTCAATACACGAATGTCGTCTAAAGGCTATTAGTTGAAACAGGACAATACTTAACGTAGAAGGACAAATATTTAAGAAAGCAAATTTGTAGAATGTATTTAGATACGAAAATCTCAAAATTGGCGGTATAAATGAAAAACGATAATTTCAGTTGTTTTCAATATTAATTTTTGATAGGCGGATCCTCGAATTTTTTCTTTGGTGTGGACTTCTTCTTCAATTTATTAGTTCGGTATGTGTTCTCTTTGGGATGCTCTTTTCTACCCATCCCTTTGCGCTTTAAACGTTTCCAGTAATCAAAATCTCTGGGACCCTTAACAGGCAAGTGCGGGACCTTACGGAACGGACCATGTTTGTGGGAGGCCAGAAAACGTACACAATTGCACATCCAGCATTTCGAAATTTGTCCTATTATCATGATGACAATAGCCTAAGAATACCGAATTATTGAAAGAGAAAAAAAAATTTAGAAATTAGAATGTGCCTAGAATATTGTAAACAACATTCAAGTACTATATTTTGGAGATTGACCGATTGACAATTAAATCTAAGCTAATAACATAGATCATTTGTACGCTGATTTTTTAATTTTTTTCTAAAATATTTTCTGACTACTACACTTTTGATTATTATATCAACTACATTGAATCTTTCAGAAACGGCGCAAAATATTTCAAAGTCCACAACATTTGTGATACCTTCCACTTTAAAACTTCTAAAGCAGGGGTGCCCAGGCCCTATACACATAGTACACTTTTGTTTTTGTTTTACACTTCACTATGCTAGGCGTATAGGCTTACACAAATAGTACACTTCCCATAAGGAACGCACACATACGCAAAATACACAATTAAAGCAAAGCACACTTCGGTTCATGACTATGCAGCCGGAAAACTATACCGATAGTTACGATGGTTAAAAAATAATTGACTTTGATACCTCAGTAATGTTACCACTAGCAAAAATTAAATTTTTGAAATTCTTTGGATAAAAAGAGTTAATTTTTTAAAATGCCGAAATTTAATAAAAAATTTATTTAAAATAAATTTAAATAAAAATCCAATGAAATGCCAAATAATTGCTCAGCATCCAGAATTTCAAATGGAATTGTGCACTTTGCAATGCGACACAGAGCTGCAGCTTTTAAATTCAAGTGGCATAGAATTTTGGAAGTCTGTCAAAAAAGAAAAGTATCCGTTACTGCACAAGGAGATCTTAAAATTATTTTCAATGTTCGGTAGCACATATATTTGTGAATGTGCATTTTCTAGCCTAAAGCATATCAAAAACAATCATAGAAACAGAATAAGTAACGAGCATTTGGAGGCCGTCTTGAGACTGTCAAAAACAAATATTAACATAAACATTGATAATATAATTAAAAGCGGTGGACAAAATAAAAATAATTAATGCATATTATATAAAAATGATTATTTCTTTTTTAATGCGTACTTATATATTTTTTTTAATTAACAAACTTGCTCGGTTTGGAAACAACTTAACAATCATTTTTTCCAGTGCACAAGTTGACAGGAAACAAAATTTTCCTTTATATGTGTTTGTGTTTTTATACACATGTATTAGTGAGTACACTGCCGTAAGCAGGCTTTGGGCACCCCTGTTCTAAAGCTTCCACAGTTAATAAAAGTGCAAATAGAGATCAAAAACTATATTTATTCTTTAATTCACATTTTTTCACATTACGCACCTTCCATTTAATACAATATACAATACAACACGCTCCCAACTTGACGAAAAGGAGTTAAATATCAAAAATATTTTTCAAAGATCATACAAGCGAAACAGATCTAAACAGTGATTGGCTCTTTCTTTGTTTTACAAGTTCGTTGCTATTATACATGTTACATTAGATATTCCTAAATTTTCTTTGATATATTTTACATACAAACATCTATAGTTTACTTGCAAACCAGGAGATTAATAATCACAAATTATTTGAATTTCACTGTCACATTAGTGGGCTGTATGCTCGAGTCAAGTAATGGGACTACCTCCGATTGACGTAGACGCAATGACGTTTTGTAGCTGATAAATTGGAATTAGTGACTTTTGAATATCTACGTCCGCTAATCATTATATTTTGGTTGTCCCACTGTTTGAGAAAATCTGTGGCCTCAGCGTCACAGGGCTTGGCTGTCTCCGGGCGTTGACCGCTCTTCCGCCGATTAAATGGTATGTGTTCCTCTATTAATGACGTTGGTTGTGGTTTGGGTCGGGGTGGTTCTGGGAAATCAGCCCAAGTGCAATCATAACGGCGCTCATTAACTCCATAATGCTTATAGTGCGAATGATCGAGACGTTTTTCGTTCTGTAATTTACCAGTTTCAGGCTTATCCTGTTCCCACATGGATCGTCGTTTACTGACTTCATAATCCTGGCACTTTTGGCGTTCACGCTGTAATACATCGAGATTCATACTCCATGGGTTTAGTCGAGCCACAGACAGCCTTTTAGGTATATGTCTAGTCTGGGCGTTTGCTATTTTGTCATTTAACAGCTCTATACAACGATTAACCATCATTTTGGTGCCATTGTTAGATTTAACCATGTTTATCTGGGCTTTTACCACTTCTATGATATAATTTAACAAGCTTAGTTTTTGTTGTATTTAATAACTTTGCCGATGTTATCGAAAAATGTGTATGCCTCCAAAGAGTTAATAAAAGTGACTGAGTCGAAGTTTGATAATAGACGTCAGCTTAAAACAAATTGATCAGGGCTTACTTGATCTGAGGATTCTGTAAGACTAAACAAGTAAGAACAATGCAGTCTAGAGGATTTGACTAAGATATATCATGGGCCCAGCCCTTACATATTACATCCTTCGGGCTTAAGGCAATGTGTATTTAGTGAATTACTTTTGTGTTTATCCGACCGAATTCACAGGGCAGGTATAAAGTATGGTATTGAAAACACCCTAAATTTACGAATGACGTTCAGGAATGTAAATAACAAATTTTTAATCTTTTGCTTGTATATTTTAGTCTCTAAACTCTTTTTATACAGATCAATAAAACATATTATGTCATATCTTTTAATTTTTCACACAGGTATTTTACTTATTTGTTGTTGTCAATTATGTTTGGTCGCAGACGAAGAGTCCCAGAAGTTGTAATTGTCGGCCCGTGGCTCAGTATCGGTCACCAGGTTAGTTAATTAGCGCATTCATGACAGTCGGCACTAATTTCTTTAGAAGCACCGATAGGCCTTCAGTTTGAATTTGTCTGCTGAGTGCGTCAGTATGGGGAATATCATGATACTACTGGCCTTGTTGCCATTACTATTCGTTGATCTTTCTTCACCAAATCAAACGAAATCAGTCGTTCTCCAGAATGGTTTGCTATCGCGAAGGGTTCGAGCTTTGATTTTTCCCAACAAGGCTTCGGTTTTATTGACGGCGGCGATGACCAAAATTGTAGTGGGCGGTCGTCCAGGTGGATTGCAATACAGTCTGGAATTTGATATGTATGTACCCCTACCGGATACTGTAGGGGGTTGGCGTCCGAACATTCTCATAGGTCCGACGACCAAAAAACCAGCTGTCGTCAAACCCAAACGACGTTGGGATGGACATTGGCATCGCTATGGCTATAATAACCAATCGCATCATAGACAAAGTGTTAATTACGAGGGTCCATACCAAGCCAGCAGCTATACCAAGTAATTTTGTGAACTACTTTTTTTGTAATTAATTTTTTAATTATTATTTATTATTAAGATTTCCTGTTGGCTGGCTTGAGGTCTTGAAAGCCAACAGCAGCCAAACTTTTCATCAAGTAGAATAGCTGCCAAAACTCACAAATATATTTTATATATAGCAAGCCGAAAGCACAAAAGGATTACTTTTATAAGAGTCCCTGGCAACTAACTGAGGAGCCCTGGTATCGGCATCGTCACTCCAACTTGGAAAATGAGGTATATGCATCCTGGTCGGACGTGCCCAGCTGGAAGCTCAACCGTGGCTATAGAGAACGACGTGAAATCTTTGATCAACTGGAGGCAATGGGAAAATTGTAAGTCTTTTAAGGGGTTTAAAAACTTTTAGCTCTTTGTCACAACTTTTATAATTATATCTCATAGATTTCAAATGGACTTCAGGTCATGCATAAAGCGGGCAATGTGCGAGCTCCAAGCCAGGTTTAATCAGCACTACGGGAAAGGTTTACTTATGGAAGATCTGTTGCGCATTGTGCTTACGTAAGGAAACTAAAAAGGTTTTAATGCATCTTAAATATTTATTTTTTTTCCTTGCAGTGTCCCCGAAGATATAGCTGATGACAAATATCAGCATGGTTTGAATGACACGGATTGTGTTCGGTTCTATGCGGCATCCTGTCCCTATCCTGTGCTAGATTTTCTTACACAAAAGTTGACAACCAAGTAAACATATGTTTTATACTCAAAGCCGACGAGTTTGGGGCTTAATCGACATGTAAAATTTTTTAGTATGAGCAATTATTAGCTCCAAGTCAGTTCAAATTTTCGGAATAAAAACATTTCAAAAATTTGATAGTTTTATTAATTTAGTCACTTTCTTTTTCTAAATTTATATGAAACTTAAAAATGATTGGATTAAACACTGTTTTAAGACGCAACGTCCTTAGCCATGTGAATAAGCAGCTCCAGATGGCGACTGTGGCACGTTTCAAGTCTAAAAAATGTGGGCAGATAGAGCAAAAGAATAAGTGCAAGAGGGGTTTTGATAGTTCCCCATGTGGCAGACCCGAAAGTATGATGGTGAAGAAGTCAAAGATCAATGAAACAAAGTTGACGAAACCTCCATCGATTTGGCTTAATCCTTTTTGCGACGAGGATGCACCTTACTGTCCATTTAATCCTCGCTTCGATGATATCTACTACGTCGAATCGGATAAGGCCAAGCGCAAGTATTGGCAGACTTGGGTCTCCTGTCCCCCCATGAAGATCAAAAAGAAAAAGATTTGCTGCTTTGAGAAAATAAAGAGTGCTCCCCCCAGGCGTCGCACCCACCGCAAACCAAAGACAGCCTGCCCTCAGTTGAAGGTTGACTGCGAAATCAAAAAGGCGCATTCGTGTCCAAGAGTCAAACGTCGTTGTCACAGAGCTGGACGGATTCCTCCACATTGTGTGCCGACCAAGAGGCCACTGATATGCACCAAGCCATTGACACCCTACCCCGCCTTCTCAGAGTGTGTTCGCATGAAACCCAACGCTCTTCCCTTAAGCGAATGCATTTGCTGGCGGAAACCCATGATTTGTGAAGCCTGGGCAGAGTGGAGACGTCGTACCATGAACAAAATGGCCAAATTATAGTTATTTTCGAAACAATACCATAGTTGACGCATTGCTGATCCTGGATTGTGAAGCAAAAAAAAGGAATTTGGCAACCTTTTAAAAATAAATATATTTTACACATTGAAAACAACGCAAAAGAATAGCAATATTTCTTTTCGCGTTATATCAGATCAGTATGCTGAAGCTTCCCATATTAGTCTTCTCATTTGTGATTTTTTCGAAAGTTTTTAACACAAATGGCTAAAAACTTCTAAATTAAAGTTAGAAAAACTGTAATTAATCAAAATCAAAACAGAATTGTTTGCATTGTTAATAGAATAATAGGGTTAGGAACACAAGGTGTGGAAACACTTTCATTGGCTTTCAGCTAACTTTTATATACATTATCATTTAAACAAAAGCGCTCAAAGCTCAAAATTTGTAATTTTTGACTTACTTGCTTAAATTGTTTATCAGACTAATCTTATTTATCTCCCGGTATTGTACTGATTCCCTAGAAATGCAAAAAAAATTTGATGATTCCCGAAAATTTTAAAGTTTTGAATTACTAAGGTTTCTTTGTATAAAGGCCGCAATATAATACTTTAAGGATAATAGTAAGCATTCATCCAGTTTCTTCTTTTTAGTGATAAAGCATAATAGATTCATATGTTAGCCAGTATAATGTTAATTTATACTCAATGTTTTCCTCGAAAGTGCCAAGCTAGCACGGATCGATGTTTTTGTCAAAATTTGGCTAAATCTTAAACTATTCCAACTATTAACTCTATTTTCAGTATCGTTAAAAATTTTTGAAATACAAATATTTTGTTATGTAAAATCTTAAGTTTTATTTTTAAAAATCAAATAGTTATCTTTGTTACATGCGTTAACCAGTTCCAGACTCTTGTGCTACAATCGTTGTAGGTTTTTATGCAGTCGGCGCCGGCACGACCCGCGTCTCTGGCATTGATATATTTTTCGGCAACGTTATCCATGGTGGGTCTTTAGAAAGGGATAAAATTATTATATAAACTGAACGTAAGTGTCCCTATTATACAGAAAATGTATACTCACATAAGTACTGCATTAAGAATCTCGCTAAAGATATTGCTATCATCGAAGGGAAGTTGGGAGATTTCACAGATGCTGCGCAGGAGGCAAGTGGCACCACGCTCACTGCCATCCAATCTGTGAATGAAAGAAGTATTCAAATAACAGCTAAAGAAGATCTGAGGAATTGTGTACTCACTGTTCCATTCCCGTTTCAATGGCATCATAGAGCCAACTGCGGGTTTCATCCCGATGTATCGTGGCCTGTATACCTTTGCGAAACTCACGAGCCGTGGAAACAAATGCGGTTGTGTTCCAAAAGCTCCACCAATAGATGGGTATAGTTGTGGGTATATATTGATTTTGCAAATTATAGAAAAACCAAAATGATTGCTCCTTATCCGTCTGCTTTACGGGATGTGCTACACCGGCAACAAACTAAGTACACAAAATCATTTATTTTTCAGTTTAAATTCGAGCTTCGATTCAGTAATGTACCTTTACAATTCCTTGCCCATTGTAAATAGCTACACGCTTGGCACGATCTAGTTTTGGAAGGATATTAATCTCACTACCATTATCTAGACTGCCACCAGAAAGAGAGGTTGGCCTAAAACTGCTGGTATGGCCAGCTATAATGTTAAAGCCGCAGAATGTTGACATCAGTAACACGACTAAAATTCTCTCGACTGGCCTTTCGCTCATCTTGTTTTCATTGGAGCTCTTGGCTAACTAATGCGATGCTTACAATCGTAAAGCTTTCAATAGAACAAAAATAATAAAAACAACGCAACAGTTGTTTGCTAAAGAAATTGACAGTTGAGCGACATGGTAAATTATAGAATGTAGAGTTGTGCAGTTCTAAAAGATGTCAGATAACTCAACACGTACATATAAGTTATAAGAACCAATGCGGTAAACTTAACTCTGTTGCAGTCTTGCTTCAGTTTAAAAATAATATTCAAATTACATGTTCTCAATTTACTTGCTTTACGACCTTATGCAAAAATACACATAGTATTATGCAAAATACATCTAACTGGATTAAAAGTTGTATAGCGATAGAATAGTAAATGTATAATGTATGTCTAATTTCCAGGGCCTTCAGTTGAATAGAAATATGTGTTTCAAAAATGCAAATAAATGATGTAAGACACGTAGGGTATTTACAGTTCAATAAACCAAATACGGAATATGCAAACTTTCTACTGTTTTTTTTTTCTTTCAGAAGTGTGCTCGAATTCGATTTAAAATAGTTCGCCCCAGTTCTGCAGATTGTACCATTCTAAATGGGACTCACGTATAGTAAATGCTTGACTCATTAACAGTTTGGTTAATTTGAGACCCAAATAAACACATCAGAAAACCTGAACCGTCATGCGTTTCATCATGTGCTTGAGGCCATGGTCCACAGATGGATCACATCGAAATGCGCTGGCCAAAGCAAAACAACTCCAAATCTATTAACGGGATTCTCGTTGCGATCATCGTATTTTTCCTGACGACAGGAACAACGGGATTTTTGCTCTATCCAACATCGACGGTACTTCAGTTGACGACATCTATGTCGGTGCCAATTGATATTCCTGATGCGCGAAAGGTCTTCATCGATTTGGGTTTTCAAATGAACTATAATCTTCCATTTGATCTTGTCTCATTCTACAATCCTGCCATTTGGTCTAATGCATTGGAGCGTCGTCGCAAACGTCAACTGGATGGTTTTACAGGCACAGTCAAGCAGCTTCTGGAGGCAGACAATGGCCTTCATCCAAATGATTTTACTGCCGGTGAACTTTATGCGGGTCTGGAGCACAGATTGCAGGATTACGGTTTCCATAGTTCCTGCTTACTGCGCAGCGTCTGCGAACTGGCCCTGCATCCTTTAGCCGATAATCACAGCTACAACTATAGTTTGATCATTCAGATCATCTCGTTTATATTAACGTAAGTGCATCTATTATAAGTCTATAGAACATTTTAATAACAGCAGTTCCAATTGATTCTAAAGGCCTTCGCAGCATGAAGGATTTGGACCAAACGAAAAGTTATATCAACGTCGTTATGAACGTGCAGAGAGATTAGGCTTTTTGGGAGAGGATTGCCAGAAAGCCTATCCAAAGTGTGGGTTGGATGTGTTGAGTATATTCAGTAAAATAGTAAGATGAAATAAATTGTTGCTACTAGGTATTAAAAAGTTAAATTCAGTAATACGCATTATTATTAAAAGTATCAATTTGATACTGAGTTTTTAAACTGAGGTCAGAAATAAATGAAACTGGAACCTTATAATACTGTAATTATAATTTTAGTACTGTGGCCTATTTAATTTTAAAATTATTTCGGAAATTTATACTATTTTATATGAAATACATAAATATTTGATGGCCTTTTAAAACTTGGTCTTTAGCATTGCAAGTAATATGTTTTTCGATTATACAAGACTTGCAGACTCTGTTTTATAGTACACATAATAAGAACATTTATAAAATATATCATTCAGTCGGGAGGGCCCGACTGCAGAATACCCTGTGGGAGTTCAGGGCGCCGCTCGAATTTGCTTCCGATTATATTCAATCAAATCGGTATCCAGGGAACACCACGAGGAGGCCATTGCTATGAAATGGGGTCTTTAAAAATGTATAATATCGTAATGAAAATTACGTTTTATATTGATTTATATTGTAGCAAATCGTTACAATTAGAATTACACGCCAGCACATTCGAAACTCTCGCAACGAACTAAAGAGTCACAAAGATGCGTGGGAACATTGACAAACCTGCATAGGCGTAGCCAATAAAGATCAGAAGAGTTCATTCCTCTAAGAATATTAAAATCTCCTAATTAAAATTGGTGGCTACGCCTTTGTGTTTGACACGTGTCAGGCGAATCGCAATGAGAGCGCGAGAGCCAGAGAGCGAAGAAGATCGCACAGTGCAATAGCAATAGCAATAGAGGGATGAACCAATACATTTATGAAATAGATACCAATACATGTAGGATTGTTCGTATATATGTAAGGTGCGTGTAGGCGTATTTTGTTGTTGTCTGTTTTGCCTATTGGCAAACCAACAAAAAGCAGGCGTTATTGGCGTAATAAATATCTTAATAACTTCCGTATTTATTATCCGATCTTGATCAATTTTTCACGATGCATCCATATTCGACCAAGTATTGTTCGTGCCGAAGCTCAAGTATCTAGCTTCATAATTACCAGTGTTATGCATTTTTCTTAATTTGTGGCGAAGAGGGGGGTGGTATCAAAAATTTGAAATAAACTTGATCTGCGTGCAAATATAAGAAGTCTTCATACCAAATTTGGTGCTCTTAGGTCTTACCGTCTCTGAGATCTCGTTGTTCATACGGACAGACAGACGGACAGACGGACAGACGGACAGACGGACAGACGGACATGGCTATATCGACTAAGCTCGTCGCCCTGATCAAGAATATATATACTTTATGGGGTCTGCCACGCCTCCTTCTGCCTGTTACATACTTTTATTTTTTGAACAAACTTAATATACCCCCCAGGGTATAAAAATAAAAACAATCAATAGTCAAGTGATAGCCATGAAAAATAGTATCACATTTAATTCTGAGCTAATTGGTTGAGTGCCTTGCATTTAATTTTTTGAACGAGTTCTTTACAAACAACGCGCTTTTTATAAAGCAGCATATGCAACTCAATTGAACATTATTGCAAATTTTCTTGACATTAAGTTGGACACATTTTCTGTAAACAATGTGCCTTCTGTTTGTAATTATTAGCCAGAAAGTAATCTCATAAGACGTCATATATACGTTTCTCTTTAAATAGACTTAAGCAATAATTGGCAAAGTCATAAATTGTATGTGTAAGACTTTAAACACTTTATTTTAGCTGATAAGTTTGCTGATGCCACCTAGGATGTCGACAGAGCACTCGGCATAGAGTTGGTTACAATTTGCTCCCATGAAACCCTGCTGCTCAGCTTCCTCATAGATTTCACGGTATAAAGTCTCACTGGGGGCAAAAGCCTCGTGCAGGGATGGCCTGAAATTGTATTTATGCCATGTCATTCACAACCAATAAACAAATACTCCACTTACGTTAATGTAAAGGTCAACAATGCCGTTAACATGTTCTGGTGTCCATCATCGAAAGGATGCCGAGCCAATTCACATACACTTCGCAGCAGACAGGACTCATCGATTCCATACCGAGTCAGCATATTTTCAATACTCTCATAGAGCTCACCAGCAGTCAGGTCGTTGGGGTGCATGTCCTTTATCCCTGCTGGCATATATTTTTGCGTCTCATTCCTTAGCTGACGTTTATTTCGGCGTTCAAACTGATCTGGCCAAATGGTTGCTGCATAAAAGCTTGAAGGCTTAACGGGCATTTCATAATTCATTTGCAGACCCCAATCCCAGAATAATTTCCTTTGGGGTATTACAATTGGCACCGATAATGCTGATGTTACCTGTAACACCGACGACGACGGATAAAATAATGGCAATTTCGCATAGCACCCTATGAGAGAGACCAGCAAAGCTAACGTGTAGTGCACACCTTTAAGATACATTTTGTAGTGAAACGAACTGAAGAACACAACTCAAAATGACGATAACGCACTGCGTTAATTAAAAATACAATATCAGTGCTAATGAAACACATGGACGTTACACTTTACATCACGTGCTTTCCTTTAATCAGCAATAGGTGACAAATCCGTTGGGTTAGGTACATAAGTGTTTAAAAACTCGAATCTGTTTAAAACAGAGAGTGTTGTACTTCATATGGAAGACTTGTATGTTACTCTGAAGATGAGATAAGCCCTCAATTCACCCTTTAAATATAAAAAAAACACAAATTATACCAGAGCTAAAGAATTTGAATATAACAAGAGCAAAGTATGTTTAAACTTAAAGGCTTTGCTTTTTTTAATTATTTGGTTCACTTAATAAACCATAAATTAGTTACTATATTAAAACAAGAGTGAGCTATCTTTATATTTTTCTTTTCCGTTTCCATAAATCGTTTATTTTTATACAAATGGGATGACTAAAATCGACTTTCAAAACTTTTCTTAGTTAAAACTTTTTCAAATTTAAAATTTATATGTTTTTATTTATCTTTTTTTTTAAGGTTTTATGATCATTTCCCGAGAATGTCAAAGCCGGTTTCAAAAAGCTTAACAGATTCTGAAAGTTCATGAATATATCTACTTATAAGTAATACCCAATTTTTAATTAAAATCTACAGTTTCACAAGTATAAATTTTCGAATTCAGAAAACTACCATACATTTTTAGACCCAGTACCTTAAAAAGTACAAGGAGGCGTGACAGACCTCATAAAGTATATATATTCTTGATCAGCATCAACAGCCGAGTCGATATAGCCATGGTCGTCTGTCTGTCTGTCTGTCCCTGTTTTGAACTTCTAGATATCAGAGACTATAAGGGCTAGAGACACCAAACTTGGCAATTACTTTCATCTATATCTTACATTGAAAGAGTTTGTTTTAGATTTTTGCCACGCCCCCTGCGCCCCCTTAAATTGAAATACGA
This sequence comes from Drosophila testacea, assembly GCA_035043265.1. Taxonomy (NCBI): domain Eukaryota; kingdom Metazoa; phylum Arthropoda; class Insecta; order Diptera; family Drosophilidae; genus Drosophila; species Drosophila testacea. Next base: position 1,822,718 of record JAWNND010000521.1, on the reverse strand, counting down.
AATTTCGAAGTCGAATTACAAGAGCCCCTTTAATGTTAGAGCCTTGATTATTGGTACATATAATAATGTTTTAAATCTGTCCAGAAAATTTCATTCCAAACGGGTGATAAACGCGGAAGTTATTCAACTAACAATGTTATGGGAAAAAGGAAGAAGAAGACACGCTAGCGACCTCTGTTTTAATTAACTTATCTTCCTAGTGGCGCCATCTATTGAATGGTGCGCAACATTGAAGAACAATCTGTAGTGAACGCTTTGCACTCAAAAAGTACTTGGTCTCCTACTGTCGAGCTTGCTCCACCGTAGCTTACTGCAATTGTTTTGCTTAATTTTAATTACTTTCTTAATTTCAATTATTTTCATGTAAACTCATCAATAAGACGTCGGTAAAAATATTGCTTATTGAAACAAAATTAAGGGAAAACTACGCTAAAGAAAAATTGTTTAATGCGTTTTGCACATCTAGCGACCCATGCGTATCAAAAGAGTTGGTTTTTGGAGAAGGCGAATTCTAGTTGTTGCCTTAGTGCTATTGTATCAAAGAAAGAGTCAGCTATTAAAAGTCGGTGCACAAAATTATCATACAAAAAATCCTTTTTTATTATAAAAATGGAAGTTTCGAAAATAAAAACTTAGAAAGTAATTAAACAAGGCTTAAATTTACAATTCAAACTTTTAAAAAATGTTTTAGTGTTTTTATTGTAATTCTATTTACTTTAGGCCATATAACTATTTAATTCCTAGGAATGAAGAAAGACTACATTGGTAATGAGTCTTAAGATATCGTGCTTACATTGCGCATAGATCTGAGAGCAATCGTTACCTAGAAACCCATCGAGCTCAGCCTGTTCGTAGGCCTGTTTGTAGACATGTTCACTTTCTAGAAATCCTTCGTGAAGTGAAGGACTGCAATAAAGAAAGCAATATACAATAAGAATCGGGTTGTCAGATTGTGACACCTACCTTAGTATAAAGGTTAATATGTCGCTTAATAAATGCTGATGATCTTCATCGAATGGATGTGTAGCCAGTTCACAAACGCTGCGCAAAAGGCAAGTGTCATGAAATCCATAGGAACTTAATGTATCCTCAATTGTCGCATATAGTTCCCCAGCTGAGAAGTCTTTGGGATGGGTTTGAGTCAACGCATTGTAACCATATTTGGAATAGAAGCTGATATCATTGTAATCAACACGATTCACTTCACGTTTGGCTTTGTAGTTTGCAAAGCCCGGCCAGATGGGAATGCTATAGAAAGAGGTCAAATTGTGAGGTAAGTCATAGGAAATAGCGAAACACCAATCGACCAGAATCCGACGTTCGGGAAAAAACTCAGCGACAGGCACAGAAACCGAAGAGGTGAGCTGAAAAACTAAAAAGATATAGCAAAATATTTATTATGATCATTTTTTGCTTACACCCAGGGAAGTTGATGCTGGATATAATAGGGCAATCGACAATTTCCAGCTTATGAGAATAATTAGCCCTTGATAGAAAAAAGATTTGCGTTCCATTTTAGAATTCGAACCGCTCTGCTTAAATCAAATACTTCAACTGATCTGCTCGTTAACGCAAATGCTTCACAAATAGGGTCTTTAGGCTAATCGACACTGATAAGTACGGTCAATAAATCAAGACATCAATCAACCCCAAAAGCTATAAGTAAATATTGAATCAATCTCTTCACAGAAAGTACTTATTTCATGCACAAGTAAGTCTTTCGAATCATTTCGTTGTACGAGTTGACTTGGTTTAACATGCTCAGTGCTCAAATCTTGACGTTCTTGGTGCTTCTTAGTCTTAGCCAGGGAGAAGTCCGACAAACCCCACAAACCCATCTGAAGCCAGCATATGAAAGAGTTTTTAGTCGCAGAAAACGTGCCATAATTTTTCCGCCTGGCTCATTTGTCAAATTTACATGCAACTTTGGCAAAGGATTGCTTTCATCGTACCCGCGTGGTATCAATTTCAATTTAGAAGAAGCTGTTTACTATCCCATACCGGGCACGAGAGATGATCTTTATCCCAAGCGTTTCTTGCCAAAAACCACCACGACGCCAAAGCCCCAGACAACGACGCCAGAGACCTATGTCTACATACCAGGAACGGACTGGCGTTTTAAGGCACAAGCTTTGCCAAAGAAAAGACCTCGTCCACAACCTCCGAAAACGCATCGCATCGATGTGGGTGGCTCTTCGAATCCATATAAATGGCAACAATGGGCCAAATATGGGTCAAACCAGGCACACAAATGGAAGACGACTGCCAATAAGCAATGGATAAATAAAAGTAAATGGTCAAAGTGGACAACTCCTGCTCCAAAATGGACAGCGGACTGGAGAAATCATTGGCATAGAAGCAGAAGCAGCTCCGGATTTGACAGTCCAATCGCAGCTAGAAACTATCATGGTCATCGTGATCGCAGACAGTTGTTTGACCATTTCAGTGGACTGAGTACACTGTAAGTAGTGCTACATATTAGAATGTAATAAAACTACATGTTTTTAAACTAATAATCTTTTTCAGTTTTGGCTTTGATGTAAAATCCTGCATATTACGGACTATCTGTGACTCGAAGCGTCTTCTATTGCCTCCTGGTTATTCAATGCTTCAGGACATGCTTCGATTAGTTTTCACGTAAGCTCAATTCATTGAAAACAACTGTGTTGCTATATAATTGTTGTCAATTCTTAGTATGCCTCGATTAGATGGCCTGGAGGATGATTTTACTCGAATCATGAGCAAAGATGCAGAACTCTGTGCCCAGGAGCTAAAGACCAAATGTAATATGAACTTGTTAATTTGGTTGTTAAGTGGAAGACATGAATAAATAAAAAAAATATCCCTAAACGGTACAGTGCGCTCGACTGTAGAAACCCCTGTATTTATTTTGATAAATAAACATACATACTTAAGCTCTGATCCCACAAGCTTTGTAAGTACGTTACAGCTTAAGCGTTTCTTATTCTGATCGGACGAAATTTGGAGATAATCAGTACAACAGTATATAAATATCATATCAACCATATAAAACTTAAAGCTTAAGCTTTAAACGTGCTTTTAAAATTTTTCTTTGAAATATGGTTTTCTATTTGCGTGATCGCTGAAAAATTCTAAATCAACCTTAGGATCAATTTCCCATCTTACCGATGCAGCCTACTTTTTGAAAATGGTACTTTATTACAAATATAGGATTTAATAATTTTTTTTTTTCTCATCTTGCCCTTTTCAAAATATTTAATGCGTGTAATAATGCGGCACCACAGTGCCTTGAAATGGGTTACACTATTCTTCAAGGTTCAAACTTTTGTCAAGATAACCAAATTTCTCCCATCGACAGGTTTATCTAGCCTGCAAGGCAATAGGTAGAGGATCCTACATAGAAAGCTTATGGCCTCTGGCTTTAATAGTTTCGGAGATCAAAATGTGTTCATACAGACGGATATGGCTAAATCAACTTGGCTGATCAAGAATATATGTCTTTATGGGGTCTGCCACGCCTCCTTCTGCACATTTTTGTTTAAAAAACTTAATCGACACTTTGTAATGTAGATAATCTAATAACAAAGTTGTATTATTTTTATCAATCTCTAAAGATTTTTAAAACTAATTCAAAGAATAACTATTAGCAGTCTTCTATTGAGCATGTCTAAGCTGATACTAATTCACCAAGAATTAAGCTTTCCTTAGTCTCAGTATTCCTTTAAGTTTCAATAGAATTTAAATCTATTAAATATTTAGTGTTATTTATTCCCAGATTACGGAGAAAAGTTTCTGTATACTGCAAGCAAGAGAAATATATATGTCATACAAATGTTTACTGGAGAAAAGACTTATTACTAATAATTTACTGTGCTACAATTGAGCTTAATAATATAATTCTAAAAGTTTCTCTAAAATCTAAGAACAGCTATCTCTTATTTGCTCAAGAATTCACGCCCTTCCTCAATTGTTGATAGTAATTGTTAAGTAAATTGATTTGGCGTTTAAGAAGCTCTAGTCAACCTTTTTTTTGACATCTCAATCAGTTTATGTCAGCCATGCGTTGTTGTCTATTGATTCAGTTTCTCGGACAACTGTCACTTGCTAGTCTGGTTCTGGCCGCGGGCGATTCCAATAGAACAGAATTGAATGATGTTGTGGAACGAGTGTTTTCGCGTCGAAAGCGTTTTGTGCTATTTCCGAAGGGTTCGAACTTGAAATTTACTGGATCGATAAGTAAAGGTCTATTATCAAAGTTCCCAAAAGGTGTGTCGATGAACATTGAACAGGCCTGTTACTATCCAGTGCCTTCCAGTCGTGAGGATGTTTATCCAAAACGCTTTCGACCCAGAACAACAACAACTCCTGTCCCCCTTACAACTACAGAACCGACTTATGTTTGGATAGCCGGTACGGATTGGCGCTTCAAGGCGACACCTCTTCAGAAACCAATGCCCCTCAAGTTGCATCAACGGGTGGACCACAGACCTCAGGCACCGAGCTATGCTGATCCGGCCAAATGGAAGCAGTGGTCGAAGTATGGACAACAGTACAAGGATTGGACTCCATCTAATAAGTATGAGAAATATGGACAACAGTACAAGAATTGGAACCCAGCTGACAAGTACGAACATCGGTACAAGAATTGGTTGCCGGCTGAGAAAAATAAAAACCACGAAAAGTGGACCAAGTGGACTACAGTCTCGCCCCATTGGAGCAACTACGGTAAACGTTGGTATCGATCTGTGGAAGATCAAGAGGAACAAGAGCCTTACGATCCCGAAATAGCCGATTACGAAGCTGTTACCTATCCAGATCTAACTCATGTCACGGACTGGCGACATTATCATGCGCATCGTGATCGTCGACAGCTCTTTGAGCAATTTGGAGGATTCACCAAGCTGTATGAGTACCTTAAACAATTCTTCTTAACAATCTCTTAGATATCATCTCTCTTTTCAGTCTCGGTATTGACATGAAGGCTTGTATTTTGAGGGCCATCTGTGATAGCAAACGTTTGCTCCTGCCACCGGGCTATTCCATGCTCCAGGATATTGTCCGTCTGATCTTTACGTAAGTTATCTTCCCTTTTATCGAAACCATATAGTAAGAAATTCATATTCCTTTAGAATGCCAACCATATCTGGCGTCGAGGACGACTATAGTCGCATAATGCGTATGAATCCAGAGGATTGTGATCTTCAATTTAGGGATCAATGTAAGTTGGATATATTGGCCTGGTTGCTTGGCTTAAATAAAAAACAATTGTAACAAAGTTTCGTCTTATTTATTGTATAAATGGTGCATCCCAGATAGACTGCTTGCATTCTGGATAGAGTGCAGCACAGTCCCCGATATGGGCATGTGCCCTGTCGTAATGCGTATCCCGATAGGCGACGGGATCGTGATCTAAACCCTCTGGTATCGTAAATACCGCCCGCAGAAGTTCACCCACAAAGCTGCCAGGTTCTCTTTCACCAGATTTTTGACCTGTCTCGCATAAAGTACGTAGCACACATTGATGACCATTTTGACCGCGTCTATTAAGGAAATATGTAAATGTAACAGGAGCTTTTAAGGTGGTAAGGAGTGCATTAGGAACAAATAATCAAATAAGTAAAAACTAAGTATAAAAGAGGCTAGGATCGCTGTTTTGAATAATTGAATAAACAACCTTAGATTTTTAATTTATGTCCCTTTTCCATTAAAGATGAATAGTTCTTCACTAAAGGATGTTAGGGCTTATGAAGTGCTTTTCAATATGACACATTTACATATGAATATCATGTGATAGTCTTTTAGTAGTTTATGAGATTTACCGTTAGCTTATTCGAAAGTGGAAAATTACAGGTCAACACTAACAAAATGGTTTCTGGCTTGCCTAAAATATTTATACTGAAACTTAAATATTTCAGTTCTTCAAAAAGAAAAACAAATAGCTAATTATAGATGTTTGGGTCTACACTTGAACTTGATCTGGATCAAAGTTATAAGAAATAATGGATATGTATACATAAGTCTGGAAATCATTACTCACTTATTGAGATACTTTTCGATTCTCTCGTACAGCGTTTGTCGACTGTTGCGATGATATTTGATTTGATGACTCTCCATCCGGGTTAGATTGCTGTCGTGTGTACTGGAGATTCCACTTCTTCTCTGGCGATGATGCGGGTTGGCTGCATCGGGAATGCTTCGTTTTCCAAATACGGGATAGATTTGGTGATGTCGCGCTTGACTTGACACGCGTGGGATTTTCTGTTGACGTTTCCCCTTGGGAGGACCATAATAGATGTTATTCTTGCGGTGATTGTTACCTGAACTATAGAAGTTATTCCGCTGGCGAAGGGTGTCCTTTAAACTATAGATATGGGCGAGTAATCAATATATCGGTCTTAGATCTATGCTTAAACTTACTGAGATGCCAAGGCCCAGTAGGGATAACGTGAGTTCTGAGCCGGACTATAGGGTTGTGACCAATTCTCAAAGGGATTACGACTGCTGCCCATGGGGCGTCTGTTATTTGTATAGTAGAAATTGTCCTTACGCCTGGCTGGAGCACTGGGTCGTTTATAATAGCTATCCACATATTGATGCGATGGATGCATGGGTGTGCGAAATACGGGTGAGCTGCTGTAGTAGGAATTATAGGAGTTACTTCCTCCTCCTGCTGCTCCGCCACCTCCTCCATTCGACAAGTTGATGTAGTTCAGCTTATAGTTATTGTTATTGGTTGTCTGGTTGGCAGCATCATCTACATAGGTTATGTTGGACACAGTGTCATTACGGCTTATGTCTATTGTGCCGTCGTCAAGTTTGGTTAAGAGATCTTCGAGTGCTTCACTGGGTGGCTTGCTGGGCAACTCCCAGGCCAGGGCAACGGTAATACCCAGTACCAGATAGTTGGTGTAGTCCACAACGCAGATAATTTCATCGAAAACTGTTATCGAATCACTTGAGGTATACTATTCTCATCGTTCTTGTAATAGATATAGACTCACCCATTTGAAAAGAGCTGCCCTCCGGAAAAACCAAATAGCGCCGCTTCCTGGAGAGCAACTCTTCCGTCTGCCTTGTTGCGCTCGCTGATTCATTAAGTTTCGCCTCGATGAGCTGCTCAAAATCCGAGTTGACATCGCTTCCAGCATTTCCGACCACATTTAGCACTGGGCCAACAGTTGGCAGCTCAATGCCTCCGCCGGATTTAAGCGCATCTCCTAGGCAGACCATGAGCAGTAACAGCAATAGCGTCAGCAGCAACGGTAAGAGCAAACTGCCAGCTGGGGGATTGCTTCTTCTTTTGTTCCTGATCCACATTTCCCACACTTGCGGTCAACGCGTTGTCCATACGCCAACTGTCAGTTTGAAAGTTTCAAAAGCTGAGCCAACTCAACCCCAGCCATTTTGAGGCAGACAGAAATGTTGCGTTTAGTTCTTGCTTTGGCTGTTAATTGCGACCAGTTCCCCCAGATCTCCCGACTCCCTTTCCCGTGCCTCTAACGCATTTTAAGAATCTTCTCTCCATTGCCGCTGGTCGTGTTGAAAACTTTTGAGTTTGACTTGGCATCGCTTGGTGTAACGTTTGCGTGCTACTTTTTCTTTTTGTTCATCATTAGTTTTCACACTCTTCGTCTTTTATTATACCCTGGAATGCTTACATTGCTGAGATGGGTATAATAAATTGTTTTTAATTAATATATTATACTGTTCTCTATTGTACTGTACTGTACTGTATTATACTCCTGTTCTGTTTAAGTTGAAAAACATGGAAGGGCAAGTCTTATGAGTACTTGGTGATCGTGGTTCGCATCAATCTCTAGCTCAATGTTGACTACAGAGCAACTCACTAGTCGTCTTTACGCCACTACAATGCTTTTAAATTTATTTATTTTTTCTTCGTTTTTCTGTTTTGTTCTGACAAGCAGTTTGTCTTTCGTTTTCGTCTTTGTTTTGCGTGCTCATTGGTCTATTTAAAGGCTCAAATTACTTTTTCACGCCACCAACTTTACTGTCCAAACCCAGCTATACAATTTCTTAGATAAAGCTCATTGACAGAAACAAGGAAGTTCTAGTTGCACCCAGATTAATCTAATAATGTATGTGTATTTATACAAATAAGTACGATGTAGCTGCAAAGAAATCGATAAAAGTTTTACTTTAAGACTGTGTATCATACCATCATCGGTGCTTTTATTAAGAAAATCAAATCTCTATAACTTATGACCTTTTCTCACTAATATGCATTTTATACTCGATATTTTGTCTCTATTGTGGAACTCGAATAAGTGCTATCACTAGAAAACAAAAATACATAAAATAGTTTTAACTAAAGTTAGCGATTTCTTACAAAAAGCGTGTTATGCTAGGTTCTCATTGAGCCATTGCGCCGGAGCTTGTCGCCACAGACGCTCAGGGATGCATCCGGGCATTAAAATCTGTAATTTACATTTTGAAAGTTCAGAAGCCCAAATGCACCCCTGACGCTCTGTGCCGAGTACAAAGCATAAATCTACGAGTTTAAAAATATGTTCTATTTTTCTGTACCTTTTAATATCTTTCACGCGCAATTTCGCGAAATGAAAAATTGCCCTCTGTTTATACACGGCACACAAGAAATTCACGAATTTAAAGATGCAAGGCTGCCAGATCAGTACATCATTTAAAATAGGGCACAAAGGCTTCTTTACATTCGTTGTTGTTACCCAAAAGCAAGCTTAATGAAAGCAGCACAATATGTATTTTTGGCTACTTTAATTACTTTGCAATTATATGAATTAAGTTTTGCTCAGCATGTTTGCAAGTTAAACGCTGCTATCTACTTCGAAAAAACGATAAGTTTACACGCATTGTGGCTGAATTGATAGTCAACTTTCGTGTGGTGCTGATATACATGTAATGGTGTTTATACACACATGTTTCACACAAATACGTGAAATGTTTTCACGCAATGCGCTCCGTATAAACAGGGTATATGTGGTAGAAAGGGCAACAACTTAAGTATCAGTGCTGTAAAATTTTGCAAGCTTTGCAATTCGAGGTTGTCTAGTATAAAAGTGTTTTGCAACACTTTATTGAAGCGCTTTCTTCCTACAATATCCACAAAGTAATTTCAATTGATTATTAATAATGCAAAGCTGCCTGTTGAATTTTAACAACGAATCGCGTTTCTCAGCAAACCAAATGCGCATCAGAATCGGCATCGCAACTCCAACGCCAACAACAGTGGGAAAGGGTCATAGAATTTTCATAATGAGGAAACCGATGACCAACACGTGCAGCATGTTTTGTCAATTGGATGGATTTTACGACGTTTACAGCTTGCATAAAGAAAAACGTACTTCATTTGAATTACTACAATTTCTGAAGATCGCAAGGGATCATTACCAGCTTTCAAACGATGATGCGTTGGAAATACTAGCGTTCTTCAACAACAAGATTGCAGATGCCATATACCATCTATACAACGATGGTAGTCGGTCCAAAATACACTTGGATATAGATAGGCCTTGGAGATTGCAAAAGAAATCTACATGGAAATTGACCAGTAGGCAACCGTTGGAAGACTGCCCGTTTTTGCAGACTGATGGTAAGCGTTACCATGTTAATTCGAAGACGTATTTGAACGCTTTGCCAGACGAAGCAATGGTTGAGCAATTCTCCGGACGCGATATGCGTATACAACGCACGTACTATAGAAAAAGAATTATATTGGTTGCTTGCGTTTTGGATGATAATTACGGTCCCTTCAATATTGTTTCCGTGTTGATGGAAGCCACAGATATGAATGATTGGATTACGTTTAGAAATGGAATATTGAAACAAAAGCTACATTTGTCTCCATTGATCGTGTCCAGCAGAGCTTGAGCCAAGCACAGTGCTCTAATACAAGAAGGATCTCACAAAACTTATCCGGAAGAATTAGTTACCTTAAAAAATACTAATCTACAAGATGTTGAATGAAACATCTCTGATGTACCGTTAACTTAAACATTATAAAGGCAATAATCGGTTTGACTATACTGATAAAAACAACTAATGTATTTACAAACATTTACGAATTTATATAACGTTAAATACATGTCCACATAATAGATTTGAATAAAGAGTCTTTTTTGTATAACTATGTTCAAGCATAGAGTCGCTTTTTTATTTTTCTTAGAAAAGAAAGAAGGATTAAGAAAGATCTTAATGTCCAATTTAAAACTATTTTTTAATAAAATATTAGCTGGAGTATGAAAGGAAACTATGAAAGGAGTTTGACAAAATTATATTACTCTCTGAAAGGGTATATAAACTGATCCTAAACGATATTTTCGGGAATGCCTACAATACTTTTCCAAGTATTTAACACATTTTATTGAAATACTCTAACTAAATTAAGTATAACCAGAGACAATACAATTATCACTTTAAAACTCATAACAATACGCATTACACATTACGCATTACACATTACGCATTCGTCCTGAGGGTTTTTCCAAAACAAATGCATAGTTATAATTGTTATATTGTTTTATTCGAGCCAAAATGTGTGACTGCAATCGCTAAATAATTGTCGACAGTCGCCACGTTCTCTATGTGCCTCCAGGTAATGTAGAGCGATGTGTTTCGTCGCTTCACTGGCTTCACTGCTGCTGGGCAACTGAAATATGGCCGATAGCAGCTCCATAATAAAGCTTTGTGGTCGGTCTACATCCTTTTGACGTTTTGCTGATTCACAAAGTGCACGCTGGATGCATGCGGTGCCGTTGAGTTGTCTTCTGTGAATGAAGGATTAGTTAAATGGAGCAGATGTGTGGTCAATTTACAAAACGAATGTAGTATGTATATTTCTCACTTACGATTTATACAAACGCTCGATCTTGCCAAAGAGAATTCCACGGGATCTCAGATGCTGGCGCAGGTGCAGGCGCTCGATGCCGTCATCATCCATCTGCTGCAATGCGTGGCGTCGTCTTCGTCGTTTGCCGAATACTGGATAAATGTGGTGCTTGAGTGGTTCCTGTATCATCTGACGAGTACTTTGGGTATCTCTGTAGCTGCTGTATAAGTCAGTAAATTACTTATTTTAAAAAGTTATGGATAATTATATAATTAAATATTAAAATTAGATGGATTTATAAACGTGATTTGCGAGTTTTGTACAGAATTCTTTGCAGATCCTTAGAATATGATAACGATTTGTTTTTTAAACTCCTAATCCGAAATTTATAATATCTAAGTTTTGTACTAAGGATTTTTTTGTTTTAACCTAAGTTTTTCATATGTGTATACATTTAAAATTCGTTTCCGATTGCCTTGACAATCTTATTTTCGTATGACTTGAGTTCACCAGTCATCATTAATTTTCTATTTACCTTCTGGTTGTCTGCTCATAGGAGCGCCACTGTTGCTGCTTTTGACGCCAATTGTTCTGAACTCGAGCTTTGTTGCGCTGCCACCAATTGTCTGACCAATCGACAGATGGAGTGGGTGATGGAACAGCTGGAGGAGGAGGAGGAGATGAATCTCCCCACTGTCGCCACTTGGCTATTGACTGTCGCGCATGCCAATTAGTCGGCCTCCTAGCTGGCTGTTCTCCATTAGGCGAATTTGCATAAACGGAAGTGTCCCCGCCGCCATTTTGGACATTCGCATAGTACGAGTATCTGTGCACATTGGATGCATATGTCGATGTGGATGCCACTGATGGTTGCGCATGCATTGACTGCCAATTAGTGGCGGTTCGAATGGAGTCCCTATTGTCCATTGGAGTCATCTCCTGATTCTGCTGCTGCTGCTGAATACTGTCATTGCGCCTTACAGTGCCGAGTGTGCCATCATTCAGGCGGGTGCGCAGGTTATCTAAAAGCTCACTGGGAGGCTTGCTGGGCAATTCCCAGGCCACAGCACAGGTGATGCCAAGAATGGCAAAATTCGTATAGTCTACAATCGGTATGATTAAATCGAAGACCAACTGAAACGAGCTACCCTCGGAAACAACAGATATCGCTTCTTACGATGCAGTAGTAGAATTTGATTACGAGATGAATTTACGACATTTTCAATGGCTGCAGCTCCAGACATGTGAGGTATGGAACCAAAGACAGGATCTGCTGTTGTACTAGATGTGGTTTCCATTAACTGATATGATTCATTCATATTTGCTTTGTTATGTCGTAGGTTTCCATTGCTACAAAGCAGCATTACTAAGGCACATCCTAGTGTACAGCTAATTACAATTATAATGGCTTTCGCCATTTTAAGTCTTCAATTTGAATAAAAGTCAGTTGGAATACACTGCATAGCACAATTGAAAGAATGAAGAAAGACATGAAATAGCTAATTACAGTGGTTGCTTGGCAATTAGATTACAATTTCATAGTAATTAGAATATAATTTGATAGAAAATGTTAAGATTTCACTTAAATAGTCTAATATTAAATTTTTAATTTTCATTCATATAAGGAACAAAAATAGATTTAAAATATTGTAAACATTCGAGTAAGTTAAGTTTGAATTTTACACATATTGCAAGGATATTTAAACACTGTTTTTAATATTTAATATTTGGTAACTTTTCATAATAGGAGGGAGATCCATTTGCATTTATTTTTCATTGTTTTGTTTACTACTGTAATTAGGATATTGTATTTCGTGGCACACACGAATGGTTTTGGTTTAATTTCACGTATTCACTAGTATTCTTTCCAAGCTTAACTTTTAAAGAGTTCCTAGAATATATTACACTTATAAATATCATTTGAATTTTACTTCAAAACTTTCTCTGTTGACTAGTGTAATTGGTTAATTCAATTAAATAAGGTGCTACACTGATTACGAATGCCGTTTACTACAAATTTCCAAATTAATATTATTGCACACACACAGAACGTTCACTTCTTGACTTTTACTTCAATTGTTTTGCCTACTAGTGTAATTAAGCAGTACGAGCGTCGCCGCTTGGACTGATGACCAACTAGACCGGGAGTTGGGCCTTCATTTGGACGCTTTACCCTGGCACTTACACACAATTTGCATAATTTCACTTTGGTCGCGATGCGACGCTTCCATTTGCTGGAATTGCCAATCATGCGTTAAATTAATGCAATTTTCAACAGGATTCTGTGTGCTAAAAGTGTGGCAACATTTTGGAGACTGGGTGTAAGAGGTGGACTTGATGTTCACAATTAAAATGTGTCCATTTTCAATGCCTCGAGAGCAATTGGACACAAATTTATGATGCCGATAATTACCATTAGAGGCGTTGAGTTGCAAAGGGATCGAAATAATATTTTTTTATTCGGTTTAATGTTTTTTTTGTACTTTTACATTGATGCCATTAACTGTCTGAGCTCAACTGATACGATACGATACGTACGTGCATAGTTTACAGTGGTTGGTGACTCTCCATTTGGTAGCCCATTCGATGTCAGCCACGTTTAATTGTACAATTAGCACCCAATTGAGTGTCGTTAACTCGTTTGTGTGTCATTTAAAGAGCTTTTAAAGGTGCGAAATTTGCTCTTTTACCATTCCGCACCATTATTCAATAATGGACCCTATGCCAATGGTTCTCAAATCGAATTCTGTATATAAACAGAAGTTTCTGGTTAAGTGCAGCGGGGTTAAATATTGAACAATCATTTGAGTTGGATACAAGTACAAAACTACCAGTTTCATTTGTAAAAATTTGTTTTCCCAATGGCTAGTTAGTCAGTTAACTAATCTGTTCACCGTAAGTAATATATTAAAATGCCTCGCCCCGTTTGCCCAGAAATAAAATAAAACGAAATAATAAATAACAAGAGTAATTTTAAAGTTACAGACTTGGCACATATAATGATTAGGACGGTCCGGGGCCTTGTAGTTTTGCTCGACTTGTGCTGTCTTTTGGGCCTTAGCCATATCAAGATGGTTACGAGAACTTTTTACAAATCTCGCCTAGCAGAGGCGACCGGCAATGAGGCATGGATCGATCCATAAATCTGCCCCTGAGCAAGATTGGTCTAGAAGTAGTGAAGTACGAGACTACGGAACACGTCTTCATTCGGCGTGAAAGTCCTATATCCAGCATTCTTGTCTCTGTTGATCCAGTTTTCTTGGGTGAAGTGAAGCAGAAGAGCAACTGCTGCTGCCTTAAATAGTTTTAGGAGATCAGAGATCGTCACTTCTGGCCATGACGCTCTCATCGATCATTCAACCCTTCTGGATATCCGCATCTGAAGCTCCAGCTCCTACCACCTCCACACCGTTTCCATGTCTAGGTCGGGTTTCACAGACTGATTTGGAAAGTTAGACTTCTTCCTCCAGCAGGATCTATAAAACCTTGCGGATTCTGACGCCGTAAGCCACTAGGCAATCCGACTTTCAAATGGTGCTCACGGGTGAGGAGTATCTGTCTCTATAATCTCACCGCTTTTGAAATTAAAACTTTTTCATACTTCAGATAAGAATTTTACTACACAAATAAATAAAAACGCATTTAATGTTGAAATTTTAAGCATGAAAGCTTAAAAATCTGTTTAAGCTCACTTCTTTGCTTGTTCTATTATCGACATTGAGATAATGTTGATAGTCTGCTCTCTACTACTCAAATATCTTTCAGCAGGTTAAATGAGAACTATTTGAATTCAGGGAATACTTTTCAGTGTAACTGAAACTTCTCCCTGTTAGTTTGCCCTCTTGGGGTGTTGCACCAAAATGTGAAGACCTATGCAAACTGTAATTTTCATTCCCCGAATGGCTTGCGCATACACAATCAACACCTCAGTTCAACTTGCCACCCACAGCAATTATCGCACATGCAGTCAACATACAAGCTCACACACATAAATATAAATTTAAGCAAATTTTTCGTTGCCTTCTTTTTGTTTTTCTTATTTTTTAGTATTTTTATTTTTATTTGCGTTTTGTTTGCTTGTGTGAGATTTTTGCTAATTTTTAGCAAGTTGAACAGTAAACAATGTCAACATTGCAACCAAATGAAAACAAATGCAGCAAACAAAACACATTGCGCTGCTGCTGCGGGTTGCACTCGTGTCTGTGTGTGTTTCTGTCTGTGCCTGTGTGTGTGTGTGTGTGTGTGTGTGTGTGTGTGTGTGTGTGTGTGTCGTAGGGCATGGCTGTTGCTGGAGTGGGGCAAATGTTCGTATTAGTTGGCGGTGGTGGCTCAGACACTAACGAACAGCAGTTGCAGTCGTCGTAGCAGTGGCAAAAATTTTCCTAGCATGCAAAACATTTGTCAAATGTAAATTAGCAGAGGGACTGCTGTTTGGTAGGTGGAGAAGGGGAGCAGTATAGGAGCTGCGGCTCCTTCCTTTAGCAATGCTGTGGTTGGGTAGGGTTGAGTAGTCGGGTGGGTGAATTTGCCTAGTACAAATCGCATAAAATCACACTTAATGCCCGCAGGCAACGGCAGCATGCAAAAAGCGCAGCGAGGCGTGAATGTCGCAGGCAAACAAACATCTACATGTGTTAAAGGGAAATGAAGGGGAAATAAGGGAAAACTCTTAAACACATGCATAGATATCTATGTAGGTATATGTGGTTGTATGGCAGGTTTCAGCCAAAATGCGGAAGCAGTAACATAACCCATTCTATTCGTGTCGCCCAACTTATTTCTTCTATTGTTCCCAATTATCACACACGGCATAGTACAAAAGCAACGTTTAATTTTTGTTGCAGCAACTTTTGCCAGCCTTCATACCATGCCACACCAAACAACACTCAACCCGACACCCATCCAAAAGTACAAGTCAAACTTTAATAAGCACCATTTACAGCTGATGTTGTTCTTGCTGTTGTTAGTTGAAGCGGCTGCTGCCCACATTGCGTATGAGCAATTTACATGTCGAGTGTCAGCTGGGTATCTTTCTAAGACTGTGTGTTTGTGTGCATGTGTGCGTGAGGACATTTGTGTTGTATCAACAAAGTTATGTGTGCTCTCTCAAGCGAATTTCTCACGAAGATAAGGAAGTCATACGAATTTGTAGTCAATTTTGTTTTCACGCTCAACTTTGCCGAAATCCATTGTAGATAAATGTGTTATAATTGTAATAATAACACTAACCAACAAATTTGACACTTCTTTTCATAATCTTTGGTAAATAATCTTTTTGTGACACATAGGGCTCCAGATAAAAAAACACTTATTTCTATGAAACCTTTTTTTTTTAATTTTTAAAATCCATCTTTTTTATGTGATTTATAGAGGTAAGCTGAAGTTTTCACTACTCGAGAATTTTTGGAATACAATAATAATAATTATTTGGTTTTACACTTTTAAATTCGAGCAAAATTCGAAAAATATTAATAACGTTTTCTTTAAGTTAAAAATCAGTCTTCCGTATAAAAATCTGTATCTGTTTTTGAGATGTATACTGTTTTTATTATCCAGACCAAATTTTCTTAAATCTATCTACTATATCATATATTATAGCTTGAAATCCAATATCTACATGAAATTAACAAATTGTATATTCTCTATTTTATAATACATCCTGACTAAAACTGGAGTTAAATCGGACGACTATATCATATAGCTGATATAGGAACAATCGGTCCATATTAATTTCTTGTATGAAAAGTGTTGTTGTGTAGTATTTAGTATTATATATTTCTATATATTTAGTCTTATAGATAGTAACAAAATAGTTCTTGATTTTGTTTTGAATTCAAAAGCTAACGATTGTAAAAAAGCTGAAAAAATCAAATTCTCTTACTTTAATAATGAATAGCTGAAAAACTACATACACTTTTAAATTTATATTGTGTATTAATGGTTAATATGCATATATATAATTTTTGTGTTGGCTACTATAGTTAATTATTACTTATTATTATGTTTAATATTTATTAGGATAGTTGAGCTACCAGTTGAGCTCATTCTCAACCTTTGCTGTTCTCTATGAAAATGTGATCGAAATCTATATCGATCCATTTAAAAATGTAAGTATTTACAGGGTATTGCCTATTCGAGCAAACTGAAATTTAGTATTGTCAGTATTTTCTCTATGCAAATGTGATCTAGTTCTGATACTCGAAAAGTATGCGCCATTAATTAGCAGCTTCATTTTAGAGTCCAATGCCCCGGATTGCACTTCAATATTAGTTCAAATTTACACCTAGGTGTGAAATATGACTCGACAGAGTTCAGTCAATGAACTGCAGTAGTTAAATGTATCTCAACATACCGTTATGATCATAGCAGCTTCGAAGAAAAAAATAAATATAAGCAGAAGTTGATGAAACGGATTAGCGCCTTGGGTTAAGCATACAAAAGAAATTAGCGAAAATATTTTCATTTTATTAACTTATAGAAGAGCAAGGCAGTAAACGATATGAAGTGGAATAGGGTGACATAGAATGAGAGAGGCAGAGAGATAGAGAGATAGAGAGAGATAGAGAGAGTGGTTGAGAAGGAGTCTGAGACTGGGATTCGCATAGGGATTGCGACTGTTTCTTGACTCGCATTTCATTTTGAAATGCTTTTGCTACTGTTGCTCGCAGTCGCCAGTATTTTAATTATGTCAAATTTGTGATGTTTGTTGTAGTTGTCGTTGTTGTTGTTGTAGATGTTGTTGTTGTTGTTCCTTAGCTGTTGGCAACAGGCAAATGTCAGCAGCTAATTAGAGAAAGTGAGCCAACGGCGTCGCGCGAGTCACTCAATGTCAGACTGCTGGTGGATAGTCTCCGTTGCTGTTGTTGTTGTTGTTGTTCTTACAGGTTGCTCAGGTCCCTAACTCCCAGCACGGGATGGGATAACGATGATGACAGAGCCGTCGATGCCACTTCAGCGCCCCGTTGCTGCTTGGCCTTGTCATCATTTGCATAAGAAATTTATCTCAATGAGTAGCTAATTGGGAAATTGCGACATGCCCCCCATCCCTCCCCCTGCCCCTTTCCACCATCCCCTGATCCGTCAGCTTCCCAATCTCAGGCACCCAGGCTGCCATGTCGACCCCCAAACAATGTCAACAAAAGGGCTGTGCAAATCCTTAGCACGTTAGTTTTATTACACTAATCCTTGAACTAATTTACGAAGTGAACCATCTTGGCATTTAAAATGAAGCTAAGACATATTGCGTTTTAACAGTGCTGTTCATCAAAATAAGACATTTGCTTTTAAAATCCAACATATTGTTGGTTTTAGAACCAAAAGGAATATGTAATTACTGCGATTGATTCCATTGAAGTGCTCGACATTGTGCATGCGGCAATCAACATTTGACTAATTGCGAATACACTCAGTGCACTATCATAGGCGGTTTAATTTAGGTATACATACTCGTGTTGCCTGGCATTCATAGCCGCAAACCCAATTGGCTAACAGAGCTCATTAGCTGCCATCGTCAGCCTCCCGCTTTGCCACCACTCTTGTCTTGGCCAACTAAGTTGGCTGGCAACTGGCCTGCTCACTCTTCAATTGGCCAGCCGATAATATGAGGCAAACCGAATGAAATTAATTGCACATTTTAATTGACAACGTATCAAATCAATTTGCATGCCAGACGCCGATTAATCAATGAATGCAACCAGTTTGAGCCCTGTTCGTACACTTGCCCCAAATCCTTTATTATCCATTAATGCAGCCCAATAAGCGCCAGTCGGTTGTGCATTTAACTTGAAGGCCAATAAATTATCTCAGGTGTGCGACATTGGGTGTTAAGCTCACATTTCTGTACTATTTGTAAGACGAACCACTTGACCCTCGGGTCAGAGCACATAATCATCTCTGTCCTGGAGGAGCACAACTAACATTGTAAAGAGATTAATTGACTTGCAAGTACAATCAATTCCAATTGAGCATGCATCCTGATATGCAGGTCCTGAAGCTCGTAAGAGTTTAGCTGTAGGAATCAGAAATAACCAATTGCATGAATTGAAAATGGATTTGTTGACCCTGTTTTTTAAAAATGTAGAAAGAGTTTACATATCGAACAATAAACTCGAAAGTTATTTAAAATACAATTTTAAACAGAGTCGTTCAAAAGGAACAAGGCTTGAAGGGTTTTTTTTGTTATGAGCGTGTGAGTTTTTTTTAAGAGTAAATACAGGGTCTTTACAGTCGAGCATGCTCCACTGTAGTCTTTGAATGTTTTGTTTTCAAATTTTGCTGAGAACAGTTTGTTTTGCTTGTTTTAATAAAGATAAGCGCAGTTTTTTAGTTCCATTTCAATGATAATGTTTCTATGAGTAGAATCACAATTTAACAAAAACCAAAGTTAAACTACTTCAATATTTTATTGTTGATTGCGTAATACTTAATGGCTTTTAATTTTAATTATCAAGCTTCAGTTTTGTAACAATTACCTCCATTTTCTGTTATCACTAAACTCAACTTATCGTCTTTCTAATTAATTGGATTCAATTTTAATATTAAAGAGTAATATAAATTAACATTTATAAGGTCAAATGTGTTGGCTACATTTTAGCTATTTGATTCGACATACAAATGACATTCGAAAATGGCAATTTTAAAACGTTTCAAAAATGTACTTTAATTGCGACATGCGATAATTAAACTATAAGTGCAAATGAAAATGGCATTAACTTATTTCAGCGCAAATTAACAACCACAACAACAACAACAAAGTTATATTAAATAGTAATTTGATGCTGTCAGCAGAGTTCAAACGACAAATGGTAAAACTTGGCATGGCAATGAAACTGAAATTGAAATTGTGTTTTCGTACCTGCACTGAAATTTCTTGCACAGTTAACATAATTAATACTTGATTGAGGTAGTGTAACGCTTATTGTAAATATATATGTATATGTGTGTGTCAGTGTGTGTGTCTGCATGAGTGTTGAGTGGCTGTGGTAAAATAGCTGGCAAAAATACAACAAGCGCTTAAACTTTTTTGTTTGTTGTTGTCCCCTAACCCGAAAGACGGAAGTTCTCTCTGAGTGCGCTACAAACTTGAATGTTGCATGCAAGAGCAACAACAACAACAACAAAATGGAGAAATTACAACAAAATGTCAGCATGTAAGTAAGTGTATGAGTGTGTCTGTGTGTGTGCATTTTAATGCCCTTATGTGCGTGTGTGTAATTTATGTTTTCAACTTAATTAAAGTTAATTTTTAATACTCTGTGCGTGGGCGACAGTTCTGCGGGCATGGGCGTGGCAAGTGCCTCAAAGGCGCCCGCAAACATTTTAACAACACTTGGTATTTCATGCTGGTGACATTAAACAGCAGCAGCATCAACAGCAGGACCTGAAACTTTTGTCATGCAATGAGGTCAACAATGACCGAACGCAAAAAAGTATGCTACACTTTTTTCTACTTGACTTTCCACTTTCTCTCTGATGTTTAATAAAACTGCCAATTAAATGCATGTTGCTGTATGCAATTAAAAAAAGGCCACCTGCAAAATGGCACAAGTTAATTATAGATAACAAAATACAGACAACAACAAAAAATAAACAAAACAACAACAACAAAAAATAGAAAAAAGAAAACAATTAACATTAAAATTGAGTATTTATCGCATCGATGTAAAGTATGTTTAAATACTCGTAAACACTACTTAAAATATATTTCCATAAACTTGTTATTTTCTATAATTTATTACTTTTCAATAATCACACAAATTTTCTGTGCTGACATAAAAGACCTGACTTTTTTCAGACCCTGTACTTTAAAAAAGAACAGTAAGTTTGTGCGTAAAAGGCAGAAGGCGGCGGGGCTGACCCTATAAAGTTTATACATTCCTGATCAGCATCAACAGCCAAGTTGATAAAGCCATGTACGTCTGTCCCTTTTTCGAACACCTAGATCTATCTATCTAGACACCAAACTTGGAATGTAAGCTCATCTATATTTTGCACATATCATGTTTATTTTGGAATTTAGACACGCCTCCTATCCCTTCCTAAAATCGAAAAACATAATACCAAAGTCGAATTACAAGAGCACCTTTATTGCCTGCAAATTGATTTTTGGTACCTAAAATACTTAAATAAACTTATAGTCCGAATTTTATTTCGATCTGACAATAGACGTGGGAGTTATTCAACAAACAAAGTTACACAGCGTCGGGCACTATTCGCTTTTCACCACATGTGGCTTTTTCCCATAAGTACAGAGTCTCCTACTGTCGAGCTTGCTCCACTGTAGCTTACTGTATTTTTATTTCTTTGAAAACTTAGTAACTTACAATTGGTCAATTAATTTAATTCTATAATTCGTTAAGTATTCGTATAATCATCAGCAAAGTGTTTGTAAAGTGACCAATAAACAAAAGATGAAAAACTGTTTCAATGATAATGTTATGTGTGCAATTATTTCAATACTGCAAATTGTTAATTGGTGGCCGTTGTTTAAATTTTAGTAAACAAAAACAATATTTATCTATACCAAAGCCCACTCTGGGGCTGAGTAACACATTGGTCATTTTACTAAAAATTTAATTCGATCAATAAATCCATTTATTTTATATCAGGTTAAAACAACAATTACGCTTAGACATCATCGGTGTATGGTGATATGCTATCGAAACTTAGGGGACAATGACTATGTAAGATTTGCTGACAGTTCTCCTCGCGCAGATAGGGCATGTGATGTTTTTCGTGATCCTCCAGGCTGAAACAAAGAAAGCCAAACATTTGGATTAGTTATGTGTATTCCAGGCCATTATGTTAACTTACATAAACATATACTTCAATAGTTTAAACAAGAATCCCTGACCATGATCTCCGGCTAAGGCTGTGCAGTAAGCCTTAAGTACACAAGCCTGACCATCGAAACCACTGCGTTCCATGAGCTCGTGAACAAGCTCGTAGGTATCCCTTCTGAAGGGTCTATTCTCACGTTTCACCAGTATCGGAGTATTGGCTCGAAACCCATAGCCATGTGCCCAAATTGTTGGCTTTGGTATCACGTTGTTTTTGACGTTAACGCGAAACTTTAAAATTGGAAAGAATGCGACTGTTAGCTAAACGGGACAAAGGCAACTTGACCTTTTACTTCTCAAATTGGTACCCACAAACAGTCGACTTGTTTCTAATATGTCCAGAAATCGCTTTTGCCGTCTCAAAGGCAACGTTGCATTCTGCTCCAGTGAAAATGCCACGGCTGCCATCACTGTAAACAGCAGAGAGATCTGCAAAGCACCCATTGTTGTGGTTGCAGTAAAAAAGTCAAACTGAAACCTCAAATGAATACGGCCCGGCCAGTTACAGTTACAAGTGTGACAAATGCACGAAGTTCTATTAGTTATCACAATGGTTTTGTTTAGAATTCGCATTACTACGCAGCTGCTAATTGTTTTATCTGACCCAGTTCTAAGAACATTTATCGTTCTATGGATCCATAGAGATTTTGAATGTGTTTTTTCTGAGATGAAGCTAGCCTTTCAGTTAAAATAAAGTCAAACAGTAAATAGTCTTACATTAAAATTATTATGTGTAGGCATTTGAAACTACATATTTACTAATCTGTAGAAATTAGAGTATATGTTAATTTTTCGTTTGACATAGATCAATTTTTTATTTAGTTATTATTATTTTTTTATAACGAAAATATGAAATTTATGTTTTTTATACAGCTCTAGACAATTATGATCATTATAGCCTTTTAGTGCCATTGAGTTTTATTATTTTTGTTTTTTATTTTTTACTTCATAATTTACTCACCTGAATATTAACTTAAGCAGTTTAAACAACATGCCGCTTTTTTGCTGAGGCTTATCGACGTCTAGAAGTGCAGTACAGAAAGATTTTAATAAACAGGCGCGTCCATCAAAGCCAT
>JAWNND010000519.1:0-11896 GCA_035043265.1 Drosophila testacea | reverse complement strand
TTTTGGGTTACTCTAACATTATTTGTATTATTATTATTGTTATTTCGGCCTCTACGATAATTGTTGTTTTGATTACCGTAGTTATTATTTTGATTATTTCTTCTGTTTTGGTGGTTACCATTGCCTCTACCACGATAGTTACCACGATTGTTACTACCGCGGTAGTTGTTATTCCCTCCTTTAGTGTACATCACTGTGTTCACACTACCAGTAAGTCTTGTACTAGTACGGATGTATGCACTAACGGCAGCATCCATGGTAGTGAAAATACCAGACTCCAAAACGGTTTTAACACTTTCGTGACTAGTTTTACTAATCATTGTGTTAACGGCTTCTGTAGTGCTGAGCATGTCAGCATTTTCAGATGGTATGCCTTGGTCAATATAAGCAGCTTCAAGAAGCTGTCGCAGATTTTCTAACTCATTTGTAAACTGAGTGGCTGTTTTGCCTTTCTGCGTCAAAGTGTCCATTTTTGCCTTTATGTTGGCGGGTGTTTCACCGACAACTACGGCTTGTAACTTTGATATGATTCCATCAATTGTGGTTTTATTTTTTATCTTATTGAGGGTTGTGCCCGTTATTTTGGATTTAATCAATTCTATGCCAATTGCCTCATATGTCCCTTTTGTGAGGTTGACAAGTCTTAAGCCGTTAAGAATTTTTCAAGACGGGTTTTTTTCCGTCAAATTCTGGGACTGCTTGTGCAATTTCCCTAATATATGCCCTCTGGGCAGCGGCTGTGTCAACCATTTCTAGGCTGTTATCAGCACTTTCCTCACTTTCAGATAAAATATCTTGGGAATCTAGTGTGATAACAGCAGGGAATGTTAGATTTGTTAAATCTTCTTCTTCTAATTTAATAACCTTAGACTGAACTTCTTGATTTTCATCAAGTTCAAACTTTACCGGAGTATTCAAAATAGAAGGGACTGTTAGGTTTAAGTTATGCTTGTCTTTGACTGCCTGGAGATTATTTCTCAGTCGTAATAGGAGCCTTGACGTTTCTGACCAATGTTCATTGGTTAATACGTCTTTATGTTCATATATCAATAATCTAGCTTCGTTAAAGCTGTCGATTAATGTTATGGCGTGCTTATTGACTGTATCTACGTGCGTTTGTCTATTTTGTGTTAGGCACTTATACGCTTTTTAAAATCTCAATTTGATATTTTGGATACGCTCAGATAGCTCTGACCATTCCATAATAGAGATAAGCTATCTGGGTAAGGAATTATATTTTGTGTTAATAGAATTATAATGATCAACTGTGACAAATCATTGCTGTTTGTGGTGTGCAAATTTATATTTTGTCCAAGTCATTTGCTTGGCTCATGTATCTTTTCTTTAGGCATTTATTATGCAGCTTATATAGCTTGTAAAAACAATTTGCACACATTATAACAACTATGATTATCAGCAGTATATTTGTTAATTCTAAGTCTATAGTGACTCTACCCTATTTATAACATTAGCAGTGGAATCCACTGACTTAACGTCTACTAGACCCATATTGGGTGAGTGCTTATTTTTAATTTTAATTCTGTAAAGGTTTGGGCCTTTTGGTCGGCTTATTTGCGGAAAGGGGTCTTTTTGAATGCTATTATTTTTGTTAATATTTATTTTTTTCATTTGTGTGAGTATAAAGAAAGTCTAACTCATTCGCCAGTTCATTTAATAAATCAATTATTTCGGCGTTGAGTTTCTTTATACTCATTTTCTTATTCTTAATTACATTTTTTTTGTACATATACATTTGTTTTCTTATACTTATTTGTTTATTCTTAATTGTTTTAATTTTGTAAGTATACATTTTTTGATTTAATTTTTCAGTGTTGTTTGTGAATTCAAGATCATACTTCTTCAAAATACCCGATTGTTATTAATTCCCTGAACTCAGTTAAAATTTGTATGGCTTGTATACAAAAGTTATGTTTATCCTTATAAAAATTTTCTAATTAATTGAATTGAAAATTTCGTATTTGATTTTAATTTGTTTTTATTTTTCTTTTTATTGAAAGGTATAAAAATTTTTTTTTAAATTCTTTGAAAATTTTTTTTTGATTATTGCTACTGGGTAGAATACTCAGTGCCAGAGACGTGTATAAAATTTTTACATAATAACCTGCCTAGTATTTAGTGTGGCTTTATGGGCCTCACTGCTAGTTAGGCAAAAGATGTTTCGCTCAATTTTATAAAATTTTTCTTATATATATATTATACATTTTTTTTTGATTTATATGTGTGTGTGTGTGTTTTTTTTTGTTTTTTTTTGTTTGATGAGGAAAGTTTATTAGGTAAATAAATATATGAAGTATGTAACAAAAGAAAATATAAGAAATAGTGAAAAGAGAAGAGGACAGTAGAGATAGAGGAGATCCACTCCCGCGGGACCGCCGCTAAGCACTACTTCGCGGGGCGGATGACGCTCAGCAGTGTGAGAAATGCCTAGACTTCTAGTTCACGTCGGGATCTCTCGCGTCGTCGCTGCTCCTTCATGATAGTCGCTGCCATGCTGGACAAGGCAGCCCACAACTGCTCGCTGGCCAACAAGTTGGCGACGAAGTTATCGGGGGTTAGCGTTGCATTTGGCGCAATAGCTTGCTCCCGCTCCTGCCTGTAGAGAGGGCAGCGAAAGGCTACGTGCTCTGCGTCTTCGATGACTCCCATTCCACAGTGGTCACAGAATGGGTTTCGCTCATGCTTGAAGCGGTGCAGATAGGCCTTGAAGCACCCATGTCCAGTCAGAATCTGGGCTAGATAGTAGTCTACCTGCCCGTGACGACGTTGTAGCCATGGCTTAATCTCCGGGATAAGTCGGTGGGTCCATCTGCCGCTGGTCGCTAGTTCCCATCTCCGCTGCCATCTTTGCACACTTTCTGTTCTCATTGTTGCTCTGTCTTGCCTAGTACCGCCTTGTCGTTCAGCTGCTAGCAGATTAAGGGGGATCATGCCAGCAATAACCAGAACAGCGTCTTCCGACACAGTACGGAAGCAGGTGGCTACTCTTAGAGCACAGCGTCTATAGGTGGAGTTGCAGCCCCGACTGTAGGAGGGGACGTCCATTGCTGAGGCCCATATTGGGCACCCGTACATGACTATTGAAGTCACCACACTAGCGATTAAACTTCTGCTCCTTTGTTTTGGTCCGTTGGTGTTTGCCATTATTCTGGATATTGCTGTCGTCGCTTTGGTAGCCTTGTTGTTGACGTATTCCAGGTGATGCTTGAACGTAAGCCTGTGATCGATCATGACCCCAAGGTACTTAATGGCCGGCTTGGTCACTATCGCTGTTGAGCCAACTCTTATGACGGCGGTCTCAACGATCTTCCTGCTGCTTATCAGGACTGCTTCCGACTTATGCTCCGCCAGTTTAAGTCCATTTTGAGACAACCAATTCATTACATGGTCAACGGCTGTGCTGCAGTTTCCAGAGACCTGTTCCAGATTTTTTCCCACCGTGACCAATGCAATGTCGTCAGCGAACCCGATGATCGTGTTGCCTACAGGGAGGTTGAGTCGCAGTACTCCGTCATACATCGTGTTCCACAGTAGGGGTCCTAGGACAGAGCCCTGGGGGACTCCTCCAGTGACCATGTGGCGTCTTTGACCCTCATCCGTGTCGTACAACAATATTCTGTTGCTGAAATAGCTGGTGATTAGCTGTATAAGATATCCTGGGATATTTTTGGAGTTTAAAGCAGCAATGATGTGTGTCCAGCTTGCGGAGTTAAATGCGTTTTTTACATCCAAAGTGCAAATAAGGCAGTATTGCTTGGTGCCTCCGGCCCACCTCGTTCCTTGGATGGCGCCTCGCGCAATTGCTGTCACCGCACGAATCGCATCTATGGTGCTGTGGTGTCTGCGAAAGCCATATTGTTGGTCTGAGAGCCCATTAACCTCGGCAAGCTTTGTTTCCAGACGATTGTATATTATCCTTTCGAGGATCTTGCCCATGGTGTCCAGCATGCATAGCGGTCTGTACGAGGAGGGATCCTCCAGTGCTTTTCCTGACTTCGGGATAAGAACAAGTCTCTGAATCTTCCACCTGCTTGGGACCGTGCACTCTGTGAGGCATTGGTTGTAGAGGCTTACAAATACCTCAGGATGTGCTGCAATGATGGTTTTAAGAGCGCAATTCGGGATTCCATCAGGTCCAGGGGCTTTGTCCGGTTTAACATTGGCCGAAGTTGCCAGAACCTCTTCCGAGTCGGTTAGTAGGGCCGCGTCGTTTCTCATTGGGTTGAGGTGCGATTCATCTAAAGGTGCCTGCTGGGTGAAGAGGGTGCTCACTATGTTCCTGAGTTGGATTGGGCACCCAGGTGTTGGCTGTCTGCATAGCTTCCCCATTACCAGCTTATATGCCGAGCCGAAGGGCTGGGTGTCAGCGGCATTGCAGAGTTCCCTGAAGTACTGCGCCTTACTTCGTTTTATTGCGTCTTTAAAAGCCTTCCTCCGTCGCTTGAAATCCTCTGCATATCGATCATAGAAGGGTGATGATCTTGCCCTCTGGCATATGCGTCTTGCCGCGTGGCACTCTCTTCGCGCTTTAGCGATGCCGTCGTTCCACCAGGGTACAGGACGACGTTTGTTGCCTCCTCTGCATACCTTCCGCATTGATGCCTCGCATGCTGTGGTTATGGTCGCTGTTATGCTGTCGGCAGATCGATTCGCGTCCTCGTTCACGCATAGTCCTTCCACCATGTCTAGTAGTATGTCTCTGTCCATGGTATCCGCCTTATATCCAACGTGTTGGCCTGCGTACGGCCGAGGGCGTCCAATATTGCCTGTCTCGGTTATGACCGCAAAGTGGTCGCTGTGTGTGTACAGGTCTGAGACGTGCCACTTGGAGTTCCGAGCAAGCACTGGGCTCACGAACGTCAGGTCTATGGTAGACTCACGGCCGGCTTTGCTGTAGGTGCATTTTGATCCGCTGTTAAGGAGGCAAACCTGAAGTGTTGCGAAGGATTCTAGCAAAGCTTCACCTCTCCGCGTGGTTGACCTGCTACCCCACTCTGTGGCCCATGCATTAAAATCTCCTGCTATTACAACCGGAGATTTGCTGCGGGCGTCCTGTACGATATCCTCTACGATATCTTCAAACTCCGCGATAGGCAGGCTTGGCGGGATATAGCAGCTATAAATGAAGATTCCATTACAACTTACTCGGGCAAAGCCGCGTCGGGAAAGACGTTGGGTGAGCTGGCATAGTGGTTGGCCACAGCTCCAAATCGCTGCCCCTCCGTCCGAGCTTTGGTGCCACACTCCCTCCTCTTTAGCTTTGTACGGCTCGCTGATTATAGCTACGTCTATTTGCACTTCCCGTACCGTCTGTGCCAGCAGGTCCTGTGCCGCTCTGCAGTGGTTGGTATTAAGCTGTAAAAACTTAATTGGTCCGGTTTCTGACGGCCTCGAGGTAGCGCGGGCACAATTTGCTGAGTGTGCTGTGTGCGGCGTTCTGTTCTCCCGACCTCTTACAGAGTATGCAAGCAGCGGTGCTCTTGCAATCCTTTGCAGCATGTTCCTCGCCTCCACATTTAAAGCAAAGCTTTGAAGCGTCGTGTTTACTTCTGCATCTAGCAGCAATGTGCCCGAAGCCTAGGCACTTGAAGCAGCGCCGTGGTTCAACTTTTGCACGTAGTCTGCACATTGACCATCCGATCCGCAGCTTCCCAAGTTTCAAAATCTGGTCAGCGATGTCCTTGGGCAGAATGAGCGTTGCCGTCTGCGTGCCTTGATAGGCTGGACGAAGCTTAGGGGCAGCCTCTGAGCTAAGGTCGCTGTCAATCGCTCTGAACACCGCCTCGAGAACGTCGTCGCTGTTCGTCCACTCGGCAATGTCTCTAATCTCCAGAGTTACTTTGTCCGCCATCGTTTTCACCTCAGCTTGATCCCCAACAAGAGCTTGGATAGCTTTTTGGAGCTTTCCTGTGGCCTCATCAGAAGGCTTTGCCAGTCGAAGAAGCACCTCGCCTGCTGCTGTGCGTCGAACTCCGGCGACTTTGTCCTTGAACTCCTGTAACGGACCATCGCTTTGAACGGCTTTGAGGACCTGTGCATATGCCTCCTTCTCCTTACACCGGATCATAACCGCATCAGGTCTACTTTTGACTTTCGGCGGCTGCTGCTTGCTACGTTTCCCGACTTTTTGCCACTTCGAATTTTCGACTTGGGTTGGGTGGTCGTGGTGGGTGGGCCGTTGATTGACGGTTGCATTAGGCGATTGTGTACTGGGGCCATTTTGGTTGTGCGCTGAAGCAGGGGGTCGGGACCCGGTGCATGGGGATGCTTTTGAGCCCTCTCCATTTCCAGATTTTGTTCGCTTTACTGGTGGAGTCGTTTGCGTACCCATGTCTTTACATTTGCAGCGTGATGTACTCCCTTCCTCACCTTGACGATCATCTGTATGGGTGTTAGATTCCAGCTCCATTTCGTCGGTGCCTGCGCTTTGTCCATCGTGTTCAAGCTCCTTCTCTGAAAGCCTGGAGCTGATTTCAGTGTGGAGTGCCTTCATTTTCGCAAACAGTTCTCGATTGGCCTTATTGATGTGCCGCGCTGCCTTTGGTTTGAACGCTTGGATTACCTCTTCAATGAGGCTGCCAAGCTCCTCCGAGACTGCCGCTAAGCTCCTTTGCGTTCTCTTTTTCTTAGGTATGGTATCCTGGCCATGCTCTGGACTTCCATCTTCCCTGCTCCTTTTTGGCGTGTCGGTATCAGCTACAGCGCTAAAGTGGAACACTGTTTCATTCACCGCTGGCGGTGCCGATGCCGGGCCTCCGCCTGGTGGCGTTCGGGTCATCCTTGGGTACAAAGATTGCCTGGACAGGAGCTCCGCCTCAGCCCGCTCAACATCATCCGAATCTCTGCATCCTCCGTTGATGGCACCAGTGGTGTCAACTGCTAAGGAGGCCTGATGCTTCGCCCCCAGAGCAGCACCTGCACGACTTGCCAGTTTACTGGTGTGATCAGTGGACGACAGTGAGGGGCCAAAGATTTCCCTTTGACTTTTTTGTTGGAGGTTATACCGCCTCAACCCGGTCTGCAGCTAGGTCGGGTCCTGGACCTTAGATACCCTCAGGTGTCCGACTGATCACTGATCACTTTGTGATTCCTTTCCGTTGGATATTATTATTATTATAATTATTATTTTATTATTATTATTATTATTATTATTATTATTATTATTATTATTATTATTATTATTATTATTATTATTATTATTATTATTATTATTATTATTATTATTATTATTATTATTATTATTATTATTATTATTATTATTATTATTATTATTATTATTATTATATAATAATAATAATAATTATTATTATTATTATTATTTATTATTATATTATATTGTATAAAAATACCAAGGAAGAGGTGAGTGTGTGTGTGTGTGTGTATATGTGTGTGTGTGTAGATGTTTGTGTGTTTTTCTTTTTTTTTTTTTAATATTCTTTATTAATACACTTATATAAATAAATAAACTAGAGCTAAAAAAGACAAAAGAAGATCATTGTCCATGCGGTACGGCCGCGAGGCATTGCTTCGCAAGGACGGTAGCTCCTCTTAAGTCGTCACCCTTCTCTCTCGCTCACATCTACGAAGCTCCTTCATCACGGTGGCAGCAAAGTTGTTAAACGCTGTCCACATATCAGCGCATCCAGTGACCACCTCAACCAAGTTGCTGGGTGTCAGCTGACGATCAGCAGAACGCCAAAGTTCAAACCTGTGACGCTCGAAGCGTCCACAGACAAAAATAATATGCTCTGCATCTTCCGGTGAGGCGCCACACCAAGTACACAGAGGTGAATTCTCATGGCCGAACCTGCACAAATACTGCCTAAAACAGCCATGTCCACTGAGGAGCTGTGTGGTATAAAAATTCACCGCTCCGTGTTCCCTTGTTATCCAGCGGGCAACATCTGGAATGAGACGGTGGGTCCAACGGCCGACTTCAGCGGTGTCCCATCTGCTTTGCCATTCTCTTAGGCTTTCCGCTCTTGCCTGGCTTCGCGCTATTTTCTTGTCAACGCCCTGGCGGGTGGCTTCTGCCACAGACTTCTCCTCGATGACCAGAAGATCAATTGGAATGACTCCTGCAATCAGTAGCGCAGCATCGTCTGAAATAGTCCGAAACCCACAGCATATCCGCAAAGCGCAGAGACGGTGTATTGATTTAACGCCCCGAGCGTAGCTGGGCACCTTGATGCCATCCGCCCAAATTGGCGCAGCATATGTGATGGCTGCTCGGACCACACTGGTAAGAAGCATTCTTCGCTCCTGCTTTGGTCCGCGTGTGTTGAGTAGCATCCGGAACAGTGACCGACTTGTGTTTGCAGCTTTCTCCTGTACGTAGCTAAGATGCTCCCGAAAGCATAGCCTAGTGTCAAGCATAACACCAAGGTAGCGAATGGCGCGTTTTGAAACTATATCCTGGCAACCCACCCGAATGTGCGCGGTCTCCACAATTGCTCGAGTACTGACAAGCACAGCTTCCGTTTTGTGTTCGGCTAGCTGAAGACCCACAGATAAAAGCCAGTCGGAGATACGCTGAATGGCTACATTGCAGGTCCTTTCTACCAGCTTTAAGTGCTTACATACCACCGTAAGAGCCACGTCGTCTGCATAGCATGTAACGTCACAGCCAGGAGGTAGCGCCAGCCGCATAATTCCATCATAAACAATGTTCCATAATAGGGGACCCATTACGGAACCTTGGGGAACTCCTGCCGAAATATGATGGGATCGGGTGCCAGATGCGGTCTCAAAGCACAGTAGCCTTCCTTCGAAATAGCTTCTCACTATAGCCTGTAGATACTGGGGAACTCTCCGCTGACTCAATGCGTTAGTGATGCAGTCCCACTTTACGGAATTAAATGCGTTCTTGATGTCAAGGGTGACAATAAGGCAATACTCCTTCTTGCCGCCCTTCCATCGAGTGCCTTCAACTGCTTCCGAGGCAATCCTGACGACTCTGCTGATAGCGTCGACGGTTGAGATGCCTTTCCGAAAGCCGAACTGCTTAGGTGACAGCCCTCCAGCATCCTCGATTGCCTTCTCCAGTCTAGTGCAGATTACCTGTTCCAGAACTTTACCCATTGAGTCGATCAGACATATCGGACGGTATGAGGATGGTTCGTCCGGCGGCTTGCCCGGCTTCGGTAAGAGCACAAGATTCTGGACTTTCCATTGCGCTGGAAAAAGTCCTTCCCGTAAGCATTGTGTGTATGCCATAGCAAATATCTGTGGTCTACCGGATATGGCCAGTTTAACTGCTCTGTTGGGGATTCCATCAGGGCCAGGAGCCTTGTTTGGAGTCATCTTGCGTGCCACGGCAAGCAGCTCGTCTTCCGTTACAGGCTCGACAGCGAATGGACCTTGAAGCTCTTCATTATTGACCGGCAAACTATAGACGCTAGTTGGGAATAGAGTCTCAACAATCGCTCTAAGTTGCTCCGGTTCAGCGGGTGACACAGAGTTGTTGGCATGTATTCGCTTCATCACCGTCTTGTACGCTCTGCCCCATGGATCGCTCTCGGCGGAGTCACAGAGCTGTAAGAAGCACTCCCTTTTACTCCTCCTGATGAATATCTTCAGCTTTTTCCTGGCAGCGCAATAAGCTGTGTGCAGCTGCGGCCAATTGACGTCATTCCTTCTACGGGCCCGTTGATAGTGCCTCCTGGCAGAAAGGCAGGTGCGTCTTACTTCAGCGATCTCGCTGGTCCACCAAAAAGTCGGGGACTGGGCGCCGCAGAATGCCTTCCTCCGGCTCATGCTTATATTGCATGCATGCAGAATGTGGCTTGAGAGATTAGTGGCCATCTGTTGCGCTGAGCCTGCGACTGATAAGTTACCCATCGCGTCCAAGAAGTTTGGGATCCGCAGAGTTTCGGCTTTAAAGGCCTGCATCCTTGTGCTTTGACTTGGTAGTCGTCTGTTTCTTTCGCCTATGGAGAACACCAACGCCTCGTGGTCGCTGGCAGTGTAGTGGTTACACAGGCGCCAGGTGGACAGCGGTGAAAGGGAGCTCGTGACAAAAGTCAGGTCGATAACCGAGCCAGAGCCTGCACGGTTAAATGTGTTTGTCGTACCCTCGTTCAGCAGAGCAACATCAAGCGCTGCAAAAGCTTCAAGTAGTATTTGGCCCTTTGCTATGGCATCAGAACTGCTACTTTTGGTGACGTCACTCCCCCAATCCTGTGCCCATGCGTTGAAATCACCTGCTATGACAGATGGCTTGTGGTCTCTAGCATCGCCGACCAGTTCGTCCATAGCTGCAGCAAAGCTCTGGCGACTCATACTTGGAGGGTAGTAGCAACTGTAAATCCAAAGATGCGCTAATTTGGCCCTTACGAAATGTCGCGATGCAAAGCAGTATATCGGCCGTGTGATTGGTCTGCCACAGGACCATATTGCTGCTTTACCCAAGCTACTTTGGATCCAACAGCCTTCATCAGGGGATATATAGGGCTCGCTGATAATGGCGACATCCGTCATTAAATCGCGCACAGACTGAGCAAGCAGATCGCTGGCAGCCTCGCAATGATTAAGATTTATTTGGTAAAATCTAAGCATGGTGAGACTTGCTGACTTTCTCTGATGATTTGGTAATCATTGGGCATCGGGAGCTGCCTGCCACATGCTTGTGTGGCTTGCCATTTCCAGCGCAATGGAAGCATTTGGGCTCGTTGCTGCACTCGCGTATTTTGTGGTCTCCAGCCCCACAACGGAAGCAACATCCGCTCCTATCCTCTGAGCTGCTACAGTTTGCTGCAATATGGCCAAACTCTAAGCACTTATAGCATTTTAGTGGAACATTACGCTCCCGGATACGGCAGATAGACCACGCTACCTTGACCTTGCCGGCGGTAAGAGCCTTCGTCGCAAGGGCCGCAGGAAGGGTGATGATTGCTCGCTGTGTGCCACCAAAAGCTGGACGCAAGCTTTTTATAGCAGTCGCGTCGAGCGAAATGCCGATCTGCTCGCTAAAAGCATTTTGCAGATCATTCTCTGTGACCATCCCGTCCAGATCAACGATCTCTATCCTCGTTTGCTGTGTAAGTGCACGAGCCTCCACCTTGCCATCAAGAACACTGCCGATGCTGTCTCTAATCTGTTGGGTAGTCTCCACCGTAGCGCGATTGAGCTCCAGTAAAAGCGCACCTTTTGCTGTACGCTTCACCCTGCGTACACTCTCGCCCACGCCCTTTAGCTTATCGCTCTGGTTACGAGTAACTAGATTCAAGATATCGGCATATGACATCTTCTCATTCGGCTCGATGATAATGGCATCAGGACGTGGTTTCGGCTGACGAGTTATCGACTTTCCCGTGACTTTCGTCCACACATTATCTGCCGGAGCATCTGCCTCAATGCGTCTCGCTTGCTGGTTCTGCACACTAGGGGGGCCTCCTTTTATACGCTTTGGTGAGCTTCTTCTAGCCGTTTTCTCCGTAAAACGCTTGTGGGCGATTTGTTGAGGGGACCACTGGGTCTCCTGTTCTTTATGCTCAGTACGCTCAGTACGCTCATTCCTCCGTTGAAAGTTGTCGAAGTTGTACAGCGCTGATTTTTGCAGTCTCAGGACTTTTTGAGCTAGCTCCTTCATATCTTTGTTTATATACCGAGCATCCCTTATCGACTTTGACAGCTCCGTTGATTTATCGATCAGAGTCGAAAGGATAGTGCGAAGGTCACAATTCGCATCTATCCCAAAGGTGGTCTTCTCCATGTTGATGCCACTGTAGTCAAAGGGATTGACTGGGATGACCGCCGGAGCTGAGACGGGCACAGCTGTCTCCTGCGTTTTAGACTCTGGCATCATCAAAATTGGGGCTATTGAAGGGCCATTTTCCACAACCACTTCAGCCGTCTGTCTAGGCCAGGTGCCCTTGGG